>JAVYIG010002017.1:0-278193 GCA_035222895.1 Strongylocentrotus droebachiensis | reverse complement strand
GATTGCTTTCAGAGAGGGGACAAAATGCTCCCGATTACAGAACCTTCTGAAACCCACACACATTTGAAGCAAAGCATACATGTAAATAAAAAACACCCAGTGTTTTGTTGTACTGCTACCTGGGAGAACACTAAAGATAGGTGTGATTGTAATGATTTTTCAATGGGACCTAGCCAGTGACAAAAACCTGAGCTCAGTCATAGATCCATGTGGTCCAACCACATCAGTGCAGGATCTAATAGAGACCAGTGATACTGCTTTCACTCCCTCAAAACCAGTATCTACAACAATAACAGCTAATAAGAATCAATTTGCGAACTTGTTCAGTGTCATGGAAATATGTTTCTATTATCATATTAGCTGGTTTAGGCATTCTTGCGATTGTTTTAATGCTCAGAACAAGAAGATCAAAAGTGAAAGACTTCAGATATACATGTACATTTACATCAGGTGAGGATCAAAGTCTATATTTCATATATGAACCTATACCCAATCCATGTGTACTCAAATCTCAAAAATGCAAAAAGGATACCCGCTAAAAGATACCATATTTTATATACACATTTGTCTACTTTGAGATTATTGCTTGGGAGCTAGTGTATCGAGATTGCGCTATGCCGCAGCCCCGAGACAAAATCAAGTGGCATAGAAATACATGCACTCTTAAGATTACAGAGGGTAACGATTTTAATCAAGACCCCTAAATTCGCAGTCAATGTTTATTTTAAATACAAAATCAGCCAAAACTATCCTTGAATAGAAGGTTTTGGAAAAAAATGTTTGTCAATGTGTATTTACTTGTATGAAGATTTACAGATAAAACATCACATGTATGTGTATCTAATGTTAACCAACTGCCAACGGGAACCAGGTGGTTCCTGTATTAAGCCTATGTGCAAGAAAAGTTTCAGTAGTCAATGGGTTATGAAGAAGGGTGAGTTCTGGACATCTGGTTGGAGGTGATGAAAAACATTGTGAGCATTCTCTTTCTTTAAAACACAATTTGGAAGAAGAGAATGATAATCATGTCCAATGAAAGGCTGTCACATGGAACACTTTCATGAATCGCAAATATTATATAAGAAGAAATAAATGACAACTTACTATGTAGGACCAAATGTTGATCAAACAGTTCAGTGTACCCAAAACTGTGTCAAGAGAGTTTAATTGTTTGTGCTTTTCAGCAAACATTACATGATTAGGTCGTTTTATTACAATGTTCATGATTTAAAAACTTATTAGATATGTACAGTCAAACCCGTCTATAGCGACCACCGAAGGGAAATACAAAAAACCGTCTTTGTAGACAGGTTCATTTAGTACATGTTTCAATGAGAAACCATTTTCAAGGGAAACAAAACATGTGGTCTTTATAGCAGGTTTGACTGTATTTACTATTTACAATGTAATGCACCATTCAGGTAGTTTTTAAAATATCTTTAATTCAATTTACTGATATAGAGTTTTCAGACATGCATTGGTGTTAAAATTTCTTTGCTTTCGTTTAGAAATTATTTAATTAGTCTTCATGTTTAATAGAATTCAAAGTTTTTGAAAAGTTTGTAAGTTTTGAAAATTGAAAAAGTTTTTGACAGTTTCTTTTGAAAAAATGAAAGTGCATGACTTGTACCAAACTGTAGGTGTATCTTTGTAGGAGGCCAATCGTCTTCAAAATGATCCTTGAAGGGTATGGTGCATCATCTATATATATGTATAAATTGTGTATAAATGTAAATATTTTGTGACTTTTATCAAAAGCATGCATACAGTTTTAAACAACACTTCTCTATTGAAATGTTTGTGCTATTTAGTATTGTTAACAATTACCAACAATTATTTCATGACATTGTTTTAGTATTATAATTTGTATAAAGATGTACTTTTGAAAATGCACTGTTTGTTTCATCTAATTTGAAGAAAAAAATTGGTACATACCAAACCGTGTAATTTGGAACTGAAAATACGGGATCACCAGTTACTTTGCTGGGGAATGGTGCATATACATCAAACTGTTCTTTGGCTTGTTAACTGCATCTGATAATCGTAGAATCACATTGTTTGAAGAAGAAATTTTTACCCCCAAGCAAACACAATTTACAACAGAGGTTTCTTTCTTTATGTGCTTGTATACGAAATTTAACAGTTGTTTTCAGCTTTGACAATGTTTTAGAATTTAAATGTGTTCAAAGTTTTAAGATATCACTGCTAAAAAATGGGGGGGGGGGGGGGGGTTGTTATAAAATGATATCTGTAGCTTTTTGAAATATCTTCAATTTAATGTTACTGATATTAGGTTTTAATACGTGCACCGATGTTACGGTTTCTTTGCTTTCATTTATAAATTATATAATTAGTCTCGATGTTTAATAGAATTCAAAGTTCTTGAAAAGTATGTGCCACAAGTAAGGTGTTTAGAAATTTGAAAAATCTATAGACAGCTTCTTTTCATAAGAAACTGCACGACTTGTATTGAACGTTATGTGTATCTTTGTAGGAGACCAATCGTTTTCAAAATATCTAAATCAGTATATATTAATGAAAAGTGGGTTCGTTTTGTGAAGAAGGCAGTTAAAACAAATTTTATAAAATGCAATGGTTTTCCTTTTTTTTCTCTCCACAATACCACAATCACACTAAAAATATAGACATATTAAGACATACGACTGATATTCTGAAGATTTTTTAAATACGGAATGGTCAGTTTTGAATCGGTTTAGTGTCAGTTTGGCAGTGTGACTGAGGTATAATAAGCAATTACTTACAATACTTTATTTAGATACAATTTAGATTGTGCTTTTTGTGATTATGCCATTACCAACGACCCTTGAAGGGGATGGTGCATCACATATAAATACAAATTGTGAATCATTCTAAATTTATTTGTGACTTTTATCAAAAGCATACATGCATGCAGCTACAAACAACACTTCTCAATTAAAATGTTTGTTTGTTTTGTTAAATATTGTTAGCAAATACCATAAAAATCATTTCTTTACATTTTTTTAGGAGTATTTGTTGTATATAGATGTACTTACAAAAATGCATTGATTGATTGATTTGTAAAATTGGTACACAACAAACCGCGTAATCGGGAACTGCATGCATAGACGAGATCACCAGTTACTTCGCTGGGTAAAGGTACATGTACATCAAACTGTTCTTTGGCATGTTATATGCATCTGATAAACGTCGCTCCACACTGCTTTAAAAGAGGTATTTTTAACCCAAAACAAATACAATCTACCAGAGAGGTTTCTTTCTTTCTTTTTTTGTATAAGAAATGTAACAGTTGTTTTTAAGCTTTGACAATGTCTTAGAATTAAAATTTATTCAAAGTTTTAAGATATCATTGCTTGTATTTTGGGGGGCTTTGTTATGAAATGATATCCGTAGCTTTTTAACTTATCTTTAATTCAATTTTCTTTGCTTTCATTTAGAAATCATATAATATGTTTTCATGTTTAATAGAATTCAAAGTTTTTGAAAAGTAACTACCATAAGTTTAGAAATGTGAAAAATCTAATGACAGTTTCTTTTCAAACAAACGAATTCCCAACAGAGGTTTCTGTCATTATTTTCTGGTATGAGAAATGTAACATTTGTTTTCAGCTTTGACAATGTTTTAAAATTCAAATGTATTCACAGTTTTAAGGTAAAGACCAGTTCTGGTCATGCGATTGCATTGTGAAAGAAACGTTGTGGAAGCGATCAGAAAAGGTTGATCATCTAGCATATAAATATGGTGTGTACTGCAAGGTTCTGGAATCATCAAAATGATAAGGAATTTGGCCCGATCTTGGTAAAGTTACAAGCACTGTACAAAGAAAGATGTATGTGGGACTACGCGATATCTATATCCAGGCCGGATAGATATGATAATTTACCAAACATAACAATTAGTAGGCGGTTTCCCGGCAAAATTTGTATCATCACGTATTAGTCAAAACATATTCTTTCACATGATTGGTAATAAGAGCTTCCATTTCATATTTTGAAAGGGGGCGTTTCCAAAACTGTTCTATACCTTTAAAGGGATATTTGAGTTCTGTTGCAGAGGGCGCTACACATTTTTTTTTTTTGTGTGTGTGAGGTAATGAAATAATTAGTATTAAATTTGAAAGAACGTTCAATTTAAATGACAAAATCATCTTTGTTTGATCAAAATCGGTTCAAAGACGGCTGAAATATCCATAAAAATAACAATTTCTAATACTTGTGTACCACCACAAATATTAGATAATGTGAAAAGGCCGTTGAAAAAACGAAATAGCGCCTTTTACGTCGTATTTCAGCCAATGCCGATGTTAGCTTTTTTGTTGGCATTTTCGTGTTGGTTATATTACGCACAACCAGCCGGCCCGTGTATTGTTATTTTTTATTAAGTAATTAATTAACGGTCACCGTATTTTTGTTTAAGTGGAGCTGAATTGGTATGATCATATTGGCTAAATTTCACAAATTTTGGGGTCTAAAATTACCTTCATAGCAATTTTAGGTTCTAAAAGGGCACTAGAAATGTCATAGATAAAAATAAGTCCAATAACTATGCACTTTGAAGGCATTTGCGGTCTGAAAACAGAACTCAACTATCCCTTTAAGACATCACTGCTAATATCTTTTCGGGAAGTTGTTATGAATAATATATGTCGCTTCTTCTAAAATATCGAATTAAAAATTACTGATATTAAGTTGCCTGACATGCATTGGTGTTACATCTTCTCTGGTTTCATCTGGAAATTATTTAATTAGTTTTCATGTTTAATATAATTCAAAGTTTTTGAAAATTATGCAAAATACGTTTGAACATATATGTATTTCCTAACTAAAGAATTATTTGGGCTTTTCAAAACTGTTCTTCTTCTATTCGTATATGTGCCTGTGAAAATGGAGAGATACTACCATTTTCCCTCTCATCTGCAGCTTTTTTGTTTTTCTCTTATGGAATTGTTAATTTATCATCTTACAATTTTTTAAAGAAAAGGTAAGCATCTGGGGTATTTATAACATATGGTGTACAAATGCTTAATAAAGAATTTTTGCTTCCAAATTTCTGATGACTGGTTGTTCATTTTTAATATTACGTTTACAATTTGTTGTTTTGTATATGTACATGAAAACGTATCTGTTCATGCTCTGTGCCATTTCTCTCAAGATTTATTTCAATCTTCGGTCATTCTTTTCCTCTTATTATTCTACTTTCATACAAATGAATTCATTACAAGAGTCGGATTGCCCTTTAAATTATCAACAAAGGGCCTACTCATACAGAATGTTATGTATAACGATATCATGAGGCATACAAGGCATCTATTTATCGGAAGCCCCACTTGAATTGGCAAGACATTTCCTTGTCTTTCGAGCCTTGCCGACAAGGCAGGGGGCACAGCAAAAAAAAAACAATACTCCCTTTAAATGAATGCACTGTTTGTTCCATTTTACAAAATACATGTTCAGCAATTATCAACATTACTTTCTCTAATGCTTGTTCTGTTTTGTAGAATGAAGAAAGCCACCTTCGTAAGGCCCATTATGTACTTGTGATATTTCAACAACAAATAGCTAAACAACTAATAGTATGACAACAGACACATGGTTATCTCTCTCTATCTCTCCCTCAGTCAATATACTCTTTCCTATCTCTCTTTACCATTCATTCTCTCTCTAAAAAAAGTGGCATGGTCCACTTCAACAGAATGATGATAAAAATAATACAATCCTCTAATTCATTCCGATCGAATATCAAATAAAACAATTACAACCCTTTTTTTTTTTTACACAAATGTGTTCACACAAAAGTGACATACATTTATTATCCTTGAATCCTTTCCCTTCTTCATATTCATCGTCTGTATATTATAATTGCAGTTGAATAAAGTAGCTTTGGTAATCAGAAACAAGATGCGACTCAATCAAATACTTGTAAACTGAAGGTTAACATATATCAAAGGACATATGCATGTATCAAACAGGCTACAGGAAGATAAAGTTCACATTTCCCTACAAACAGGTATCTATTGATTAGAGACTTTAATAAGTATCAAATAATAAATTTCTCCTTTCTTGAAAAGACCTGGATTTTTCAACTTTTAACGATATTTTCCCACCTACTTATTTTCAGCACCCAATTTGCTTCTTGAATTGAATCAGTATATTCTCTTCTTTCCCCACACGTTTCAGAATTTTCCAACAAATACATCAAATGCATTTCAATAGCTTACTAACTCATCAACTCTTGTCGCTAGTTATCAATACCAAATTTCATGAAACTTGACTATGGAACTGAAACTCAAAATAAATTGATGGAAAAATATACGTCCTGCACATTGCCTGTTGAGATCCAGAAGAGTGTTAACTCACTTTAAATTGTATAAGTCAATGCCCTTCTGGCTCCAGACATACAATATCATTAACCATATCATTCACAATGCATTTTATCAGTAACACTCAAAAGAGCTTAATAAAGTCAATCTACATACGTGTTCCAATCACTTTCTGGACTTGAATGGCAAATCATGAACATTAAAATGACAATTGAATGTGCACAATTGATTCTCAGTGACGGAAATAGCGAACTAGCTCATGCTGTCTGACTTGTGGATTTCAACTCAATCACTTTCGGCCTTGTACTGTCCTGTGTATTCAGGCTTGAATGTTCCCTTTTTCAGGCTTTTTCTTGTTACATTCAATACATGTCCAGTATGTGACAAAAACAAATAATAACAATTTCTGGATATGTGTAAGTATTTTCATTCAATAATTCTGAAGAGCCATCATTTTTTCATTCAGATAAATTTTGTGAATACTTATTCTCAGAAATCAACATGTGAGCTCATTTCTGATGATCAGCCAAAAAAAAAAAACTCAGGTGGTAGGACGAGCAATTAACATAGACCTTTTCAATTCGCACATACATATACATAATTTCTCTCTAAAAACACGTTCATCGAACTGTACCTTAATATTATATGTTGTAATTTTGATGTTTTAAAATTTACAGTGAATTGGAATACATATACATGTACAGGTCTGTATGGGAAAAAAAAGTCAGGCATATGTACCCATATTACCACTGCTTTCAAAATGTATGGAGAGGAGAGGGGGAAAAGGAAGGAAGGATTTGGGGGAAGAGTTGAATGATAACAGTTGACAGACAAGATTGCAAAGGATTCAGGTTACACATTATAATACCTATTTCTGTTACACACCTTGGAGAAATACATCTTCATGTAATATTGAAGCTCAAGTTTTGTCATGATACTCAAGAAGCTGTGTTTATAAACATGCCAAACCATTGTGAACTCTCTAATATCCTAAAATAGCTCTGTGTAACTGCAGTGAACAACTACATTACATGTGTATGTGGGTTTTTTCTCTTCAGTAATACACACTATATATTAAATTCATGAATGCAATTTTGTCTTCTCTGTACAGTAAAATGTTAAAGGACTTGTTACGTTTGGGAAAAAGAAAGAAAAACAATACCATGCAGGGTTGAATTATGACAATTTTGAAAAAGGGGATTGGAATATATAAATAGATGTTGTCTTTCTGTTTTTCCTGTTTCCTGCAGTTTACAAATCCACCATGATTATGTACATTCAGCTATACAGTGTGTCCTATTTTCCTCCAAAGACTCCGCCCACTTCATCGTCTTCTCGTACTCCCATGCTCTGTAGAGGGCGGAAGAGACAAAGACATCAGACATTAATGGAAATGTAAATGAATGAGATAGTTATAGTATGGTAATTTTAAGGAACTAAAACTATTCACACTCTCATATTTTTGGAGTCTAAGCCTTAAGGTCAACCTCTAAAATGTAACTTGTTTATGAAAGATTCTGTGGTTTCTCTGATTTGTGGAAGTGCTTGTACGTGAAAAATTACAAGATATACAAGTGGAGTAAAAGACAAGAATGACCAGACAAATAGCCCCCAGGAGTATTATCGTTCAACTGTACCCTTTCAAGGATGGGCTATATCCCACTATCATACAGCCCATTAGACCGGCTCATCTTCCCTCTGAGAAATGTCAGACGATTCACAAGACTAACACCATATGAGACCAACATCTTGCGAGCTGTCAGTCTCATGGCCTTTTGGCCGACAGGGATCGTGAGTGCACTATCATCTCCCTCAATATTTTATCCTTTCATTTATTTATAAAATATTCAGTTGTATTTCCCTGCATCATACAATTTGTTGTTATTGGAAGTGGAACTAAACTTAAACATGTATTGGGGGCAAGTGTCTCTCTTTCTTCCATCATTGACAGCCCTACTATTGCTTGGATCAATGGAAAAAATATCCAAGAAAAATGATACTTTGATGTGAATCATGCATATCCAAGATACTCGATAACTTATGCAACACAAGAAGACCAAATTCCTTGGACTTCCCATTAAAAGAAATAGTTGTTTCATGTCTCACCTTTTGAACATACCGTGGATTAACAGCTATCTCTTGATCCATGCTCTTAAGCTTCTCATCTAGACTGATACAATGCTGCATCTGTGAGGAAAAATAGTAATTCATAATCAAAACATGACGAAATATAACCTTTTCTTTGCGCTTCATATGCCACAAAAATAATCTCCCAGTGCCACATTGAAGGCTTCAAGATCATCTAACTGTTTCCAACGCAAGATCTTAACATGAACATTCAACTGATAACAACATTTCCTAACTTGTTTACATCTGTAAGATTGAGAATGGATATACATACTCATCAAAATACCAACTTATACCCCACAAACTCAATGTAACAAATTACAGGATTTCTTCTAAGTTAAACTATATACACATTAAAAGTCCTCAAAAGAAAAGAAGAAGCATTTTTCTTCTAAAAATAAGAAAGATACTCCAATGTGAGCCTAGACTATAAATGTTGCTTCCAGAATAGGAGAAGAAAACTTGAATAACCTGTTGCTCGACGTGTCTGAGTACTGCAGGGTTGTCATATTTTTCTGGGTTGTCATGGAAATGGACCATTCCATTCTGTTTGCTAATAGTTGCATGGATCTCACCATCTTCAATCTGAAATACATTAATCAAATTTTGTTTATTTCAATTCAAATTACATACACATCATTAGGCTACGTATAACATGAGAAAATAGATTAACATATAAATAATAATAATATGAAATATTAACACTTCAATTTAACATCCAATTCCATCTCAATTATCAGTTTCAACTAAAACTCAAATCCATTGTAAGTCTTCAGTCAGGTACATATACATCTGTATCTATTTTCAATTCGATTCCATTACCAAACTCCCAACTCTAGAACAATGCATATTGCAAGTTGCTTTCTTTCATATTCTTTTTATAGTCACCACACTCACAATGAGAAGAAAAAATAAATAAAAACTTTAAGAAGTTGTATTAAGTGTTATTGGATATAGTCTTATGGTCCTGCAGGTCAAATATTGTTTCTCAAGAGTGGTTTTCTAAACAAATTCTATAATGGAGCAACTTAAGTATTGTACGTCCTATTTTTATCGCAATTTTTCCCAAATAAAACCTATTTTTCTTACCATATTTCTGACATACTGCTCAGCCTCTTGCGGTGCATGTAGATGAACTCTCCTGGCAATGTCACTCAGAGATAACGTGAGGAAGGTCTGAAGAGAAAGACCAATACTGACAATGAACATCCCCTACAGTACAACTCAATCCTCACATCTACTTCACTAGTATGTCGCCCTCTTGTGTGACAATTCAACACATCCCCTTCTCTACAATTCAATCTTCACATCTACTTCACTAGTATGTCGCCCTCTTGTGTGGCAATTGAACTCAACTGCATTGCGCGCCTTAGAATTTGTTATGGCTCCAAAGTTCACAAATATCTATCATGTATACATGTACATGGGTAAGATATTGTGAGACAATTGCTAAAAATAGGATTTTTTTCTTTCATTGGTCATGGTTGAGAATGTTTAGTGACGTGTAATCTCAATATTAAAGAGGGCAAGTTTCCATGATTCCAAAATTATCGGTACGGTATTGAATCTAGGCAGTTTAGACCATCTACTACACTTACAAAATTAATTTTAAAAGAATTGCTATTTTCCCAATATTGATCAACTGCACAAGATATCTTTTAAAAATCATTTTGTGGTAATTTTTTTGATTAATAGTGCCTGACTGCACTGTAAAATCAGGTTATTGCAACACTCATCTCCCAAAGACGTGGCATGGGAACTGTTAGAAGTGGGAGGGGGTGGGGGACATTGGAGTATACCATCTGGATGAACAAGGCCATCCAATGAGGGAAAATAGAGAGTGGCTGTGTGTGTGTGGGGGGGGGGGGTTGTATCATCTTCTCTTCATGTTGCCTTCCCCCTTTCCATTTCTTTCTCTTTTTTTCATTTTCGCTGCTTTGTCATTTGACAAGGGAGTGGGCAGATGTAAGCCTACTCAATGCATCCAGCTTTAATAATCAAAAGCTGTCAAGTATTAAATCCCCTTTCCCTTTCGAGATGCTGGTAGATAAATGAGTAAATTATTTATTTAAAAAACACACGGACCCAAACAAACATTCTAGGAATCCACAAATCAATTTGAAATCCACAACTGAAAAAATTAAAAATAATTGCTTACTTTTGTAAGTCGCTGGATATTCTTTCGATAAAGTGATGACACCACTTGTTTACCTAGGCCCATGTTCTGGTCCTTTCAGGGGAAAGAAGATAACAAGATTTACATTTTATAAATGTCAAACACTGATAAGAAATACACAAAGTAAATAAAATGGATATAAATTTGTGCCCAGCTGACGAACACACGTTTAGTAAAATGTGTCATTCTGGATAAAGAGAGACATGTAATACACTAAATGTATAAAGTAACGTATCAATGTTTGGACAATGTCAAGATTGAAATGTGTTATGTAGCAAACTACATGTATTATACACTGTTATCCATTTTCAATACAAACAATGTATCCTCTGATAGTAACTATTACTCAACTGATGAATTTAAAAAATACGACATAAAGTTAGTTTACTTCACGTTAATGCTAGAGGTTTAAGGACAAATTTTGATTCTCTACAAACATTGCTGCATACTCTAAATAATTTTCCCTTTTCTATTATTGGTGTCACTGAAAGTTGGCTTCATAACACTTCGCCTGATTTATTTAACTTGCAAAATTATACAATAATCGGAGTAAATCGCAAAGAAATAAGAGGAGATGTGGCATTTTATGTCAATGAACATTGACAATTTAAAATCAAAAAAGAAATATCGTTAAAACAAAGTGAATCATCTTTTTTGTAGAAATCATTAATCCAAGCAACAAAAATATAATCGTTGGATTAATCTATAGACCCCCTCATATAGTCATACAAATTTATTTTGTGAAGATCTAGATAAATGCCTTCATACTCTAACAGGAAAGGTAAACACTTATATTTAATGGGTGACTTTAATAAATATTGAACTGTTATCTCATAGTAGCTACCATGATACATTTCTTCATATTAATTAATAATTATAATACATGTAGTTGTTATCCACATATAGATGTAAATAAACCAACCAGAATCGATGGTCAATCTTCAACCCTTATAAACATTATTTTTTCTTATATCTTTGAATATATTTTGATATATCTGATCATTTGCCAATTTTTTAAATATGTAATACTAAAATTAAAATGAAAAAGTCAGCAAAATCAAACATGTACAAAAAAGAAACGCCCCAATATATTGAATCATTCAAAATTGATCTAGCAACATAAAAATGGTTGGCCGTCTTTAATGAATAAAATGCAGACATTGATAAGGCATACAAAAATTAAAATACAAATTACAGATATATTATGACAAAAATGTTCCTGTAGCATCAGCTAACAAATAAAATAAGCGTTGTAAAATGCCATGGATAACAAAAGCAATTCTTCAATCGATACACACTAGGAATAAACTGTATAAGGCTCATAACATCTAACAAACTCTAGTACGTACTACTCATAACAAAAACAAATATAAAACATTGCCGAAATAGATTATCTAACATCGTTTAAAATTCTTGTGAAATGTTTTTTTTTTAAATTGAGCTATGAATTTTGACCTTTGACCTACATACTCTGAAATCAAACCGAAGCTTTATCTTGATACCATGTACCTTCATATCAAATTTCATTAAAATCTGTCAAACATTACGGTACTAAAATTTTCGAACGGAAACCAGATTTTGGTATTTTTGCATTTGTAATGAGCTATGAACTTTGACCTTTGACTTACATACCGTACTCCAAAATTAAAAAAAGCTGTATTTTGAAAACATGTACCTTCATATCAAACTTCATATCATACTCTGAAATCGAACTTAAGCTGTATCGAACGGAAACAAGATTTGGGTACTTTTGCATTTTTAATGAGCTATGACCTTTGACCTTTGACTTACATACCGTACTCCAAAATAAAAAAAAAGCTGTATTTTGAAAACATGTACCTTCATATCAAACTTCATTTCATACTCTGAAATCGAACTTAAGCTGTATCTTGATACCATGTACCTTCATATCAAATTTCATTAAAATCCGTCAAACATCCGTTATTACTAAAGTTATCGAACAGAAACCAGATTTGGGTATTTTAGCATTTTTAATGAGCTATGAACTTGACCTTTGACCTACCAACTCCGAAATCGAACTTAGGCTGTATTTCGATAATAACGAATGCTATTCCCAATAAAGAACCTGTAAAAGGAGTGTTTATGGACTTATCAAAAGCC
This sequence comes from Strongylocentrotus droebachiensis, assembly GCA_035222895.1. Lineage (NCBI taxonomy): Eukaryota > Metazoa > Echinodermata > Echinoidea > Camarodonta > Strongylocentrotidae > Strongylocentrotus > Strongylocentrotus droebachiensis. Next base: position 265,449 of record JAVYIG010002017.1, on the reverse strand, counting down.
TTCGATACGCTTGACCAAGAAATTTTACTCAAAACACTTCACTGTTATGCAATTCGTGGAGTTGCACTGTTATGGTTTTTGAGAGCTATTTATTTAACAGAAAATAATATATGTAAAAAGTTTAATGTTTTTTTTCAAATTTCCTGCCAGGCAAATGTGGAGTTCTCCAAGGGACAATACTAGGCCCTATCCTTTTTGTATTATATATTAATGATGAACCAATACAACACCTTTATTATCATCTGTGCTATTTGCTACAAAGTTTACTGCTCATGTTTAAGTATTTAAACAATATGCTACCTCTTTTATTTCAAAGCTTTTACACTATAACTAAAGCCATTCACTCTTTCCCTACCCGTAATTCCTCAAATTTTCATCTAGTCAACCCATAATTACTGATCGCCCATAGATCCATAATACACCATGGTCCAGACCTATGAAACTCTCTCCCAGAATATACTGTACAAACAGTGAATGGCCATGAGTGCAATGGTACAAGAATTTGCACAAGGTGAAAGATAAGAGACGCTATATTCAACGAGGCGCAGCCGAGTTAAATGGAGCGTCTCATCTTTCACCAAATACAAAATCTTGTTTCATTGCACGAATAAAGACCATTCACGAACACCTCGGACGTTAACGGGGTTAAAACACTTTAAAAGAACAGTTTTCCTAAGCCTAGATCTATCCAAATCTCAGCGAATTTTTTTATTTTATCGATGAAAGCAGGCAGCAAACCAGGCGCCGTGCGTACCAGGATTTATGTATATTGTGACGTCAGAATGCAATTTCGTTTGATCCATTTGTACCATTGCACGGTAAAGTCACTTACCTCACAATATACTTTGTACATCATTAGTTTCGTCAGTGTGCAATGCTGCAAATCAATCAAACGGAATTGCACGCCTGGAGAATGATGTTGTTCAACATTACTTTCATCGCATGTCATGTGAATAAGAATTGACCAATGAGGTTGCAAGAATCTTAGTAGGTGTTGTATAATAGGTCATGTTGCTCCCTCTATACTCACAATAAGGCCAAAGGTAAAGCAATGTCATTATCAGAATATTCAAGGTAACATTTCTGTGTCAACTCTTCAATCTTTATCATAATGTCATCTCTTCCTTCATTCAAATCATCATCATCATCCTTAGCATCATCCTCATCTGCATTGTTGATATCATCATCCTTATAATTTGTATTTTCAATTACTTATCCATTCTGCTAAATAAATGTGTTAATCCATTTCATGAGTTTTGTCAGGGGCTGTCATATTTTCAAGCAATCTGCTTACAATGATAGTCCTTCTTCCGCAATTAATTTTATAATGTTTGATGAAATTTAGTATTTACATGTATGACAGTTTTATCATTTAGTTTTTGAAGATAACAATTGTTACATATATTTGCTTATTTATGATTCACTGTCAGAAAAATACTTATTGAATTGCATATTACAATTGTTATCAAAAGACTGCGTACTCATATGAATGCAGAAAATCAAATCAAATTAAATCAAAGCTCAAAACTTTAAAATGCATATTCCTAGAATGCACATATACTGGTCTACAGATATGCATTTGCACCCTTCTGTAGGATACATGGTGAAACAATATCATCTGTTCAAAGCCACCCTTCTAGCTCTAAAACAGATGGTATAATTTATACAATAGTCTTTGGTGTTTGTACTTTGCCTTTCATGTTATAATATCCTCTGTTTAGAGCCAGAAGGGCATAATTGCTTTTACATAGTAACAACGCCCTTCTGGGCTCTAAACAAATGATATTGTCTCATCATGTGCCCTTCAAAAGAGTGGAAATGGACGTCTGCCAGCATATTATGGCAAATTCCTAATCTTCTAAAAATTGTTTATTTTATACCCGGTATTGATAAAATATCAAAGGTCTATAATGCGAACAACTAAAAATGCTCCTGTACTTTACTCTAACAGACTGACTGGTGGCTAGACCTGCAGTATTTACACATGATGAGTAAGCCTAGCAGGTAATATTGACTTATGATCACACTTTTCCTGTCTTTTGGCAAGCAGGGATGACAAAAAATACCATGATTACCCTAGATAAGCAAACTTATAAAAGGAGACAGGTAAACAACATAAGGGGCCCTCCGGATGATGAAGTGGACTTGGAGGGTATTTTGAAAGAAATATAATTATACCCCGAAAAATAAAGTAAAAAAGAATAGGTAGGTCAATTTCACGCGTTATAGAATATTTTCAGAGAATTTTTAATTACAAAAATAGAATATTATACAGATTTTAATAAAGATGTTCAAAGTAATGATACAGTATTTGAACTAATATGAGGCAATTTCACAACAGTCAAGTTCCCTATCAACCATTCATTTATTTGATAAAATATTGTATCATATATAGCTTTTTTACGGAATGACCAACAATTTACTCTCTACATGCATCTTATTCCGTAAAAATTATATTTTCAAATTCAACATTTCATAAATTTGATGAATGGTTGATAGGAAACCCAAATGCTGTGAAAGGATCATGTTAGTTAGTACATATTATAGAGATATCGACTGCTTCGAGAGGCCTGGCTGTTTTATAGCTCAAGAGAACTGTGACCTCAAGATACTCTGCAAGTTCTTGAGAGCCTATAAATAAATATTTTATCAGTCGATATGTCTTTTGGATGCCGAATTGAAACAAAAATCTACCAAGAATTTTTACCTTTTCCTTTTATTGAGTAAAGATTGGTTAAAACATTACGGAAAATCTGAGAAGCTGTCTGTTTATCTTTGTCGGAAATATGACTGAAAGTTTCAAGCATTTGGGAATCGCAGACAGAAAGCACTGTATGGTGTCCGCGCTCGCTCAAAGAACATTTTAACAAGTAAACCAATGGGTATCGCAGCAAAATTTAACTATTTACAATTAATACATGGTAACCAGAATTTTGAGGGATCTCACTCTTATAGTTGAAATAGTTGAAATAGTTGAAATATTTATTGGTTACTGAATCATCATAGGTTATAACAATAATGTGACAATGTCTTTACATGAGTATAAAACATAAGTTAAATTACATTTCCACATTCAGTAAATCATAGATACATACGCTCGAAGAGGTGATGATACAGAAGGGCTACAGCCTAAGCGTGACAGCTTGATACGCTTGCAGCCCAGAAACATTTAAAATCATAACGATTGTAAAGTAAAGTAAATTACAAAACATAATTGGGGGAAAATAACAAAAAATAAACAGTGACTTGCAACCAAAAAAAAAATGGGATAGAGGGTGCATGGGAGGGGGATTTTCCTGCTATATCAAGGAAATGCTGACAAACATATATGATATCATGTGTTAATTTAAGAGATTTGTCAATATTTGCTCAATAAAATTGATTTCACACTTTTCTTGAAAGTATATACTGACTTCAAGTTACGGATGTCAACGGACAGTGAGTTCCAAATATCCGGACCAGAATGTCTTATAGATTTCATAGCCATTGTTGTTTTAGGATTACATAAATGGTATTTATTTGATTGTCTGGTTGGGTATGTATGAATATTTCTATTCAAACAAAACATTGGTGGGAAGTGGGAAGGTAGGGAATCATTATGTAGACGGAACATGAACAGTGCTTTTTGTAAAAAGTTAATATCAGTTACTTTCAGAGTTTTTAACCTCGCGAATAGGGGATCAGTGTGATCGCGATATCCAGCATTGGTACACACACGAATCGCTTTCTTTTGTAAAAGTAGCATTTTATCAGTATATACTTTTGAGTCTGCCCACAGTATATTGCAATAAGACATGTAAGGAAGAATCAAGGAATTGTATAGTATATATAGAATATTCAAAGGCACATAATGTTTTAACTTATACAGTAAACCAACAGTGCGTGACACTCTCTTTGAAACGTAATGTACATGATCACTCCATTTCAGATTTTCATTGATGATAGTTCCAAGAAATTTAGTATTTTGTTTTTTCTCCAAATATTCACCATCCAAGACTATTTCAGGTATAGGTTTATCAGTTGCATTTTTCCTGCTTTGAAAATGGATATAATTAGTTTTTTTTCAGATTCAGAGACAATTTGTTGCTCCTAAACCACAAAGACAGCTTAGGTAGCTCGGTGTTCAGAATTCTCTGAAGTGATCGAAAATCGGAATTGGAGCAAAACACATTAGTATCATCAGCAAATATAATATATTGTAATGATGTAGTTGAGTTCGAGATATCATTAACATACAGTAGAAACAATAAAGGACCGAGTATCGATCCTTGTGGGACACCACATTTCATAGGCAATAATGATGAATCTACAGATTCGTAGCTTACATATTGCTTTCTACCTGACAAATAATCATTAAACCAGTCAAGAGCAACTCCTCTTACTCCGTAATAATGAAGTTTGCTTGATAGTACCTTGTGATCAAGAGTGTCAAATGCTTTGCTTAAGTCCATGAATACACCAATAACATGCTTTCGAGACGCCAAAGCATTCGAAACCTTATCATATAATTGTGCAAGGGCTAAATCGGTTGAGTGGTATTTCCTGAAACCATATTGATCCTGATTCAGTAAGTCATTTTCTGTTAGAAAACAATATAGCCTATTGTATATAAGTCTTTCCAATACTTTCGACAAACTCGAGAGAATAGAAACAGGGCGATAGTTTGAGACTTGGGAAGAGTCATCCTTTTTGTATATCGGAACAACCTTAGCAATCTTAAATGATTCTGGAAATGTACCTGTCGTCAGAGAGAGATTAAAAATATGCACTAGTGGGGTTATTATATTTCCTATAACTTGTTTCAAAAGATATGTGCTTATCCCATCATGACCGTTAGCATAGCTTATTTTAAGAGAACGTGCAATATTCAAGATTTCAATCAAGTTTGTTGGTTTGAGAAATAATGACTTGTTGCAGGGAGTTTGAAGAAATTGTGAGAAGTCGACTCCGTTCGAAGCTATTGTATTGGCCTGATTGGGGCCAACCCCAACAAAGTAAGCATTGAAGCAATTTGCTATTTCTTTTGAATCAACCATTGTATTATTATCTTTGGTAATATTTGTTTAATTTTGCGTTTTGAAGACAGACATTCATTCTTTCCTTCTTTCATTTTTGCATTTTCTTTCTTATGTAAATGTACCGATTCTTTGTCATGATGTAATGTGTTCCTAATATTTTGAAGCGCCTTGAGCATTTAATTAAAATGGATAATGGCGCTATATAAATCTCATGTATTATTATTATTATTATGACACTTTGATTTACTCTTTTGTTTTTTGAGGGCTTGATTGATCACATTCCACGTTGATGATGCATTTCCATTTGCATTTTCAAACTGCTTGGCAAAATACATTTGTCGAGACTGTCTAATAATGGTGGTTAGTTTGTTCCTATATGATTTGTAATTATTCAAGCTTTCCTCTCCTGGGTGTCGAAGACTATATTTATATAATCTATTCCGTTTTTTAATAGAGCAAAAGATACCTTTAGTTATCCATGGCTGCTTGACTCTTGGACTATTAACCGGTTTTGGGGTATTTGTTGTTTCTTTACGGGAATGGCTAAAATCACGACTCCAATTTCGACCAATCAGATGGCTGGATTTCTTAAATTCAAGCATGATAATAATTATAGTAACAGAAGAGATATCAATGCTCAAACTTGAATTGCAGAATTTTGTTTGAGAAGTTTATCTTAATTTGTCTTATGATTTAGACATGAACTTATTGTGAAAGGGCTGTTACTGTTACATACACTGTACATCATTCATATGAAGAAACCAAGGCTCGGCAGAATTACAGCTACATGTAGTACAGCCAACCTCAATAACATGCAATAACTATTTCAACAAATACAAATAGAGCAAGGGCATGAGGAGTCATTCTCCGATGAAAAGAAGGAAAGTTATACCAAAATATATTTCTGAATAATGAAGGAATGAATTGAAAACTTGTAACTGATTTGCCAGTCTCATAAAGGTAGGGATTTCAATGTAAATAGTTGTTTTGTATTGGTTACTTGGTTATGCTTGGTCATCAAACTCTTTTTTAGTTTAAATGCCATTGCAATATAAATTCTACCACAGGTATGTACATTGTATCTCTGAACTTTGTAGTTTTATCTTATATTGATATATTTTGTCAGGTTTACTAATTATTCTCTCTCAAAGATCATATTGACACCTGATGCTATGTCAAGTTTACAGGTATATTTTCAAGGATGTACATACATGAGTACATGGACAAGGGCCAAAATCAATATTAACAGTTAATAGAAACGTCATAAACGTTAAGTGGATAATGGTATTCAAAATGTTTGCCAATTTCAAGTCCACATCAAGGGGGAATCTTGATTCAGGAGAGGGGGGATTTATGAATTAATTAACATCCTACGTGTATGAGCAGCATACTCTTCTGCTTTGAATCGCCCCCTTTATGAAGATGGAATAACCCTCTTGTAAAACACATGTACTGTACGGTAGGTGTGAAACTAAACTAATTCACAGTTCCCATTTACATGCGACGACATACATTCTCATAAATCTTGGTGCCCTCGAGAGTAACAACATAGTTGCATGCATAAATGTACCGGCATTAGTCTGCACAGAATCTGTTTTACAAGTTTGGAGGACACTGTGAATTGTTTGGATGCAGTATGACAACATTTGAAGTATACAGGTATATTTTTGTAATATTTATTCTTATCACAACATTTAATTTATATAAATGCAGATGATTGAATTTAGAGAATCTACATACATGTACATGTACATGTATGTATGTATGCTCCTGTACAGCATCAATGGTGCAAAAATTACAGCTAAATACAATAATTTCATTTTATTATAATCTATATAAAATCTCCTTTCATTATCAAATGAATAACAGTTTCAGAGATATAACATTTTTTGTTTAGGAATAATGAGGATTGAAGTATGCATACCAACAAATATTCAAAATAAACAGTATTAATATGTTCACCTGTACATTGTGTACAATACAAGTACTGTACATCTTCAACAAATCCACTGCTTTTGCAGGTTCAACTTCAAGCAGTAACAATATTATTTCTCTGAAACTTTTAATTGTTTTAGTGAACATGTCAGAGATTACAATTCATGAAAAATGTTTTCAAGGTCAGGTGATCCACAAGGTCAATTTCAAGGTCAAAAGGACAAGGTTCCCCCAACATCTACCAATCTTCAAAATGATGGCAGATTTGGAATCCTTATTGAATTCCCTTTCCAACAATACCAATTTTGTGAAGATTGACCTGTTAGTTCCTGAGATACAAGGGTTCAAAGGTAGGCGACCACGCCCATTGTTGCTGAACATTTTAAAATTTGGTAGGCCGTATCCCCCAAACCCCTCACCCGATTGACCTAAAATGTGAGATTTGGTGCTGTGAGATCACACTCAACAAGTACACTATTAAAGTTTTATAAAAAAAATAAAAAAACATTGGGCATGTAATGACATGGAATGACGCCAAAGGCATCCCTTGACATATTGCGTTTATACAAGGGCATGAATCGGCTCAAATTTGGCACAAAATTTTGAAGAGAATGTTTTTACAGAATCTTTTCAAGATATCAAATGTAAACATATATGATAGTTATTCTTTCAGATGAATTCATTGGCCGTAAGAATGTAAAGGTATGTATTTTCAAGAATTTGTTAAAGTCAGGTTTCCGTCGTTTTTAAAATGCCCAGTATATCTTGCACATGCTTCATAATTCATTTCCTACAGGCTTGGAGCTCACAAAATTGAACTGAAAGAGCACAGAGAATCAAAGTAAGTTTACTTGAAACAGAGCGACCCATCACATTCAACCATCTACATCTGACTCACTGTGGATGCTGCTTAATACAATAAGAAACATCACTGTGATAAATGTGGATAGGCATACAGCGAGAGTCAGCTCATACAAGTATCATGCATCGAGGGCACCGGGCTATGCAACAGTTGATTTACTACTTTAAACATACAGCTGTACTTACATGTAACTCGACAGGAAAAGAATCTTGAAATAAAAGGAGTTTGCATCGATGCGTACACGTCTGAATGTCAATTAACAGTGACAAAACATTTCATTGGACCTGACTGATTTCCAGCATCACGCCAAACATAACTGGGCAGTAGGTAAAATCTTTGCCAGCAAAAAGAGAACCCCTTTTTAGAAATTTAAATTGAATTATCTTGTTTTGATACAGTTCCCTCTTAATTTCCCAAATCTGTACAATATTCAATGTTATTCTAGCAGTGCGAAGCAATAAGTCAAGATGAGTTTTCCAATCATTTTTATATTCATTGCCTTTGCCATGTGTAACATGTGTAAATCTGAAGATGAAATGAAGACTGTTTTAGAAGGGGCTAGTGTACATCTTCATTATCCATATCCATGTAACAGTACAAGAGTTACATTACAGTATAGTATGAACGCCCCTTTTTACACTTTTACAGATCATACAGAATCTATCGTTTTACTTCCTGTACAACTAGTACACAGATTCACTTTCAAGAATGAAAGTGAATATGATCATTGTTCACTCAATGTTATCATTAACCCTGTAATAAGAAATGATGCAGGAACATACATTTTCTTTACCTACATGTATAGTGAGGATGGAATATATGAAAGTTCATTTAAAAGAATTGGATTGCACGTTGATTTTCTGCCTGGTAAGGCATCATGTACACTGAATGAAGAGAGCACGGTTGGGAATTGGGTAGCACTGAATTGCATGGCTCCAGTTGGTAGTTTATCAGGTCAAATTGATTGCTATCAGAGTGGGGAGAAGATGCCTCCAATTACAGAACCTATTGAAACCAACAAACATTTGAAGCAAAGCATACATGTAAAGAAAAAGTACCCTGTGTTTTGTTGTACTTCTACCTGGGAGTACATTAAAGATTTGTGTGATTGTAATGATTTTCAATTGGACCTAGGCAATGACAAAATCCTGAGCTCAGTCATAGATCCATGTGGACCAACTATACCAGCTCATAATCAAACACAGACCAGTGAGACTGCTTTCATTCCTTCCAATGCAATATCAATATCCACAGAAGGAACCGTTTTCAAGATCAATCATTCTAATGTTTCAGTGAAATGGAAATATGCAGTTGCGATCCTTAGCTCTATTCTCATAATTGGTTTAGTCTTTCCTGTGATTGTATTAATGCTCAGATCAAAAAAAGAAAGAAGAGAAACTGCTAAGATATGTGCACATGAATTGACAAGTCGGGACCAAAGTCCAGCCAATCCACGTGAAAACCAATGCATGCTACAGCGTTCAATATCAGTATAAACAATTAATGAACCAACAAATTCTAAATTTTCAGAGTGATGTTATGGCACGAGACAAATTATGACTTTGGGGGTGAATATATTTTATGTTGAAAAATAATGAAATGCAATATTTGTGATATAAAATTGAGGGTATTCTCAGTCTCATGCCCTGCTACTTTGGAGTCGGCCCTCCTGATTACATTCAGGTTGCCTTGGCATCAGATACCCATAGCTACACAACGACTTTTCAGCAAACAACATGCTAACGCTAACAAATAACGTATTTCATATCAAACATTTTTTGGCTGCTTCGAATTATTACTTGAAAAAGCCACAAAATTGTGCTATGCCCCAAGACTAAATCACGGGGCATTTAAAATATATGTAGTCTCATCAGTATAGAGGGTGACAACTTAAACCAAGACCCCTAAATTTGCAGTCAATGTTTATTTTGCATACCAAATCAGCCATGCAAATCCTTAATATATTTTTTTTTTGCAAAAAAAGTTTGTCAAAGGGCATTTTAATAGTTGAATGAAGATTGACAGATGAAACATCACATTTACAGTACGGTATGTGTATCTGTCGTTAACCAACTGCCAACGGAAATGTGTGAATAAATAAATTCAATTTCGCTCAATTCACTTCATAACTTTCCTGATCAATTTGGAATGTCATAAAGATTGATCAATAAAGTTCTGAAAAGATATAAACTTTATCTTTCAAGAATAAGCAATATTGTCAAAATCATTAAAAAAAAAAGAATTTAATTGGTTGTGCTTTTCAGCAACATTAGGTTGTTTGGTTACAACTTTTATTATTTGAAAACTTGATTATAAATGTATATACTATTTACTATGTACTCAACCATTTAGGAAAAGGTTCTTGACAGTTTCTTTAGAAAAGAAAACTACATGACTTGTAATGAACGTTATGTGTATATTTGTAAGAGACCGGTTGTCTTTTAAATTTAAGTATATTCAGTATGTACATGTATAAGGAAAAAAAAGTGTGTTTGCTTTGGGAAGTGAGCAGTTAAAATACATTTTATAAAATGCAATGTTTTCTTCTTTTGTTAACAATACCACTATCACCCTAACAAGATTGACATATTAAAGACACCTGATATACCAAAGATTGAAACAAATATTACGAAATGGTCAGTTTTTAATCAGCTGAGTGTCAGTTTGACAGCGTGACTGATGTATCTATAAGCAATTACCAGCAATAATATATTTAAAGACATTTTTGTATCATGCCATCATTTTGTACAGCATTATTTCAATACCAACAATCCGGAAGGGGAAGGCAGATTACCTATCGATATAAATTGTGTGCAAATGTATTGTGTTGGAGAATGGTATATTATGTTCATCCAATAGTTATGTTATTTGCACACTGTATCTGATAACCGTGGCTTCAAATTTTTACCAAGACAAAATCAATTAAAGAGGTTTATTCCTTAGGTTTTTTAATTGAAATGTTGTTTTCAATTTTGCGTTCAATGTTTTAGAATTCAAATGTATTAGTTTTTATATTTTCTATTTTGTATGCCTTTTGTTATGAAATGACATCTGCAGCTTTTAAGCAGTGAGCAGTTTCCAGACATGCATTGTTGTTACCGTTCCTTTGTCTATGTTCAGAATTTGTTTAATTACAATGTACAATATTCTTCATGTTTTAGAATTCAAAGTTTTTGAAAAGTATGTACCGGTACCATAAGTTTTGAAATATATCTATTTCCCAACTAAAGAATTATTTTGGCTTTTTAAAAGTGTTCTTGGTATAATTGTGCTTGGGAGAAATGGAGAGATGCTACCATTTTCCATCTCATCCATCGCCACTTTTGTTTTTCTCTTATAGACTTTTGAATTCATCATCTTACACAAAAAAAAAGTTAAGCACCCGGGATGTTTACCACATGCTGTACGATAAGTAGTACCATCAGTGTGTCATTGTATGCACACAGCTAACAAGTACATTTAACAATACTGAATGGCTTATGGTCAATTGTATGTACAACTCTAACAGAGGTTACTTTTTGAGAATAAATGATAAATTGTTTGTTCAAATTTATTGAAGACTGATAGTTTATTTTAATGTTATGTTTGCAATTTGTTGTATATGTACATTGTACATGTGAATGTATCTTTTCATGTTCTGTGCCCTTTCTCCCCCACTTTTAAGTATTTACCCACATACTCATACAGAAGTCTGTATATAACGATTGCATGAGGAATACAACAATCACCAAGGAAAAAAGGAAGGGGGGGACAAAGGGGTAATATTGCAAACAGTTACAGGATTATTCTGATCCTTTCTAAAATGTACTTCACCAAGCTAAAACCGCTCAACCAAATACCAACCTTGATGAATCTGCTGACAACTTGGGATGTGTACTTGGGAAGGTTAGGGACCTTGCCATGTTGGAGTAGACAGACTAGGATGAACTTCTTGTATGCCTCTAACATGATGTGACTCACTGCCATGGATGGTGTTGTGATTGCCTGGAAAAAACCCAACATAAATATCAATGTATGGGGATGGGTTAAAAAAAGAAAGAGACACAAACAAAGAAACAGAAATACAGGGAGAGAGAGAGAGAGAGAGAGAGAAGGGAGAGACAATGAGAGAGAGAGAGAGAGAGAGGGGGAGGAAAATAAAGAGAAAGACAGAGAAACAGAGAGAGGGGGGGACAGAAAAAGAAAGAAGAACTTCAATCATGATCGATCAATTGTAATATATATGGATAAACAATAAAACCCATAATATCAGACTAGCTGAGAATTTAATAAACTCCTTGATACATTTAAATAACACCAAGATAGATTTCACTTTACATTGGGCATGGCACTAAACAGTCTACTTTTGTTGGGTGTATTTTTTTATTTTTTATTCAGATTTAAATAGTTTTCATGTTATTATTTATTCACTTATTACAAATAATTTCATCTAAATTCTTGCTTACCACTTCAAAACGTATCCAGCCCTATCCCATTTCTTGGGGGCTGTGTAGATCATCCCTCCATAGTAGTAGTAGCACAAGAAATGTGTCGAGTCAAAATGGCCGCCCTAGTACACAGAAAGACGTAAAACAACATTGCAACATTTACACATCATGACACACATGTGTATGAAATGGCTTTCCAAAAGTATTTTCCAACCAACATCAAGAAAGTGGTACAAGACACACCTCTCCTTTCACTTATAACGTATTTTTTCTTCAAGAAGATATATCTCTTTCATTGGTTCCCCCCATCCTATCTCTCTTTCTCTCTCTCTGACGTGTGGTTGCATTGGTTGTAGACCAAAGCGACCCTCGTCAAAACATTTGCAACGAAAACATAAATCTTTGATAAACATGGTTGCCTTTTAAACGCCATACAGCATTGACATAAAGTCTCACTATCTTACAGCAAACTCTAAACAACCTTTCTGTGATCTTAAAGACCATATCCGAACTGAAAAATGATATAGATAAATTATATATCAACGGAAAGCGTATAAGCCATAAATTAAAATAATATGAATTACATGCCATTTTAGTGTCTGTCAGAGGAGTTTAAGCTCTTTAAAAACTCAAAATCTAAAGCTTTGAAAGTCGGAAGTTGTCAACCTAAAAACTTGCTATCGACTTGATTACATCATCTTACGTGGAGTACGCATATTCACAATGACTTTACATTAATTAAGCACGGCTCATCGCCTCAGCTATATCATATGGGTGAACCGATCGGGTCCACATGTTATGTCGTCACTGTAACTGCGGCAAATTTGACCCCTGTTGACCCGTAATTTGGAGGGGTGCGGAAAATGAGGTTTTAATTAGCTCATGTGCAATAATGAAAGGGTAAATTCTTTTTATTCCTTTATATTTTTATTCTACATTTTTTTCCTCCATTTTGATCAAGTTGTAATTTCATCGCATAGGGCAGACCTGCCACCCTCTGGAGTTCAAAAACTGTATTCTTTAATCCCAAACGTTGTATTTTACTGACAAAAGTTGTATTCTTTAAAAAAAACACGGACTGTTACGCGAATCAATGCCTCTTACAGTTTGTACATACGGGGTCCTTAAGGCGCCCGGCCGGGTCCCGTGCGGTGCACTGAACTATGTGTCCTCTGAAATCCGCACCTCAAGGTTCCCGTTAAGATTTTTCATGAGAATTGACCCCCCAAAATCGTGAGGGGCCCGTCCGGACACCGTCCGGAGCCCGCCGGGACCCGTAAGGTGCCCTGCGGGCCCTTCACGGGCTCTCTACGACCTAACGGTCGGATAAAAACGCCGGGAGAATTGGGAGCAGCCGACTCAGCACCACGGCGCCCGTACGGCTTCAAAAACTGTCCCGGCGCCCGTAGGATCTTTACGGTAGCCGGCCGGACACCGGCCGAAAATTCCCAAAATGTCTGTTTTTACTCGCCGTACGGGCCCCGGAGTGTATATGTGAAAGCCCCATTAGACAAGACCACCAGTTACTATATGCTGGAGAAAGGTACATGTACATCCAACAGTTATGTTACGTTGTTACTTGTATATTGTTACGAACCTCATACAAATGCATGTAGGTTATCTATGACTATAAGCAGACGACTTGCTTGTAAAGGGTGATTTAGGTTAAAACCTACGACCGTGTATGTCCCAGGTATTTTATTATTTTGTTTTGTATCAATATTGTTGCTATTATCGGTTGTGAAGCGCAGGAAGATGTGATGTTATAATATAATGTCACCTTGTTGCAGTGGCGGATCCCTGGGAAAAAAACGTGTAAAAACACGTGATTTTTACCTCTTTTTTTTGTTTGGGGGGGTGCAATTTTTCAAATTTTCGAGGCCCAAAAAAATAAATATGCTCACTACCCCCCCCCCCCCCCGCCCCCCCCCCCTCCCCCACTGAGCGACTTTTCGACCGGCGCGATTTTCAAATTTTCGGGAGCAAAAGAATAGTGCTCACTACAACAATCACTCCCCTGATTTGTTTGTGATTGAAAAAACCTTTCTTTTGTTTTTCGTGTTTTATGTTTTCTTACCAAGCAAGGTAAAAAAAGAAGGCCAATTTATGCCTCACATAGGCAACGTTTTGGTTACTCACAACCAGGTTCAAGGCTTCAAGTTTAAGAATATAACTTCATGTAAAAGGATATTACTTAATTAAAAAAATCATAATAAAATCCCCCGATTCGTGTATTGTGTTTTCTTACCAAGTATACATTATACAGTTAATCTCCCTAGCAGCTGGTTGTACTTGTTAGTGAGTGGAATCGCTTCCTTTCGGAAAGATTTTACTGCCCAATGAGGTCCGGCTCGTTTGCTTTAAAATAGTCTACTTGATCCAGACTAGTCCATTCTTAAATGAGCGCGAGAGCTATACTCAGCTAGTCCATCACTTCAGGGTTTTTAGTGTTTAACAGACTATCAGAGAGTTTTGCAAACTCTCACACGCGGGCTTATATTAGTCTGCTAGTAAAGACTTACGAAAATAATGTATCGGTTCATCTGTTCATGATGTCTTCAGCCAAGCCTTCATCTTTTTTACTATGGAACCGTAAAATAAAAATAGCAGGAGAAGAAGAATTAGTATTAGTAGTAGTAGAGAAGTTACGTAGTAGTAGATGGTGATCAGGCGCGCCGGAAGCAGTTTGGGATTGGGGGGGGGGGGGCAAACGTTCCAGGCGGCTCACCTTCCAGGGGCAGTGACGTAATGAGCAAAAACGTTTGGAGGGGGGGGGGGCAGAAGAAAAATCTGCATCACCACCACTGTTACACGTTACAAGCAGGCCCCGCTGAACGTTTTTCAAAGTGGAGTATTAACAATCAGGTAGTGCGTAAATTGGCGTGGGGTCCAGGGCCTGAGCCTCGGCAGAGCCCCCGGAAGCTCAGGGTTTTTAGGCATTAAATTACGGTCAGATAAGCATATTTAGATACCTTATTTGTGACACTGGCAGATCACTGAGGTTTCAATATTTGACTACGGTCAGATGAGCATCCAGGGGCCGTCTTAGGGCCCTTGGCCGGAAGCTCAGGGGTTTTAGGTATTTAATTACGGTCAGATGAGCATCCAGGGGCCCGCCTTAGGGCCCTTGGTGGGGTACAGGAGGCAGAGCCCCGGAAGCTCGGGGTTTTTAGGTATTTAATTACGGTCAGATGAGCATCCAGGGGACCACCTTAGGGCCCTTGGTGGGGTCCAGGGGGCAGAACCCCCGGAAGCTCAGGGGTTTTAGGTATTTAATTACGGTCAGATGAGCATCCAGGGGCCCGCCTTAGGGCCCTTGGTGGGGTACAGGAGGCAAAGCCCCCGTAAGCTCTGGGGTTTTAGGCATTTAATTACGGTCAGATGAGCATATTTTGATACCTCATTTGTGACATTGGCAGGTCACTGACTTTTTCTATCTCTCTTTCTTTCTTTTTCTCTGTAACATACTTTTTCAAAAAGTGAGGGGGGCTCGAGCCCCCGAGCCCAGCCATTTTGCAGACCATGACATAAAGGCTTCTAAATTTGGGAACTAATTTTCCATCAAACGCATAAAAAGGTATGACTTACAAAAAAAATGAGAAAAAATACAGGAAAATCATGTCATTTCAGCAACATTTGTAAATCACTGGTATCGAATAATAAATACCCCCCCCCCCAATCAGCACGCCAGCGTTCAGGGGCTCATATGTCTTCTCATCCCTATAACAAAAAAACAGACATGCTTTCCCATTCTCTCACAATATGTTCACGATCTGCGCGTATCGCTATTATAAAAACCTCCATTGATAAGTATAGGTGGCATGCGCAATGTTTAAGAAATGGAATTCCTGTTGTTTTTTTTTTTTTTTTTTTTTTTTTGGGGGGGGGCAAAAATGCGTTTTGCCCCCCCCCCCCACTTTTTTGGTTGGGGGCAACTGCCCCCCTGCCCCCCCCCCCCCCATCCGGCGCCTATGGTGGTGGTGGTAGTAGTAGTAGTAGCAGGAGTAGTATTGAGTGGATGCAAAAATGAACAGTGCAATTTAAGTTAGGCTAATTTTTGTTATACCATCAGATTTTAAAATATGTCATAAATATACGATGCCTTGTAACATGGTTTGTGAAATTAACAAATACGAAATGAAATGAAATTATATGAAAAATTAAGATATTTTCACAGGCTCATTATAGCGCAGGTTATAATTACGCAATCTAAACTCAGACAGGCAACAACTGCAGTATACTACAGCACTTGTACGACGTGGTTTGTCACCTTTGTCCACGAAATTAGAATTGCAAACAATATCAAACTTTCTTATCTCGTTACATGGCCCTGTGGTACAGATTATCACAAAACAAATTAAAATGCATGAATGTTGACTAGTACTTGAAGATACGCGTGTTGATTTGAATGTAATATAACACTGATTAGCATTAGTTAATTGTTAAATAAACGATACATACACAATGCACATGGACTTGGAACCGGTGTATATTTTGTGTCAATCTTATCAACGACCATCGATTTGCGTGTTTTTTTTCCTGTAAAGTTTGAAATAAATCACACTGGCAGAGCTGTTTGAAACAACATTGTCTTCAAATAAATATACCCCAATAAAGAAAAAACATTTTAGGAAAGAATAAACAAAACAATCAAACAGACACAAGCAAAAAATAGGCAAACATAGATCTATTTGGCACTGTGAAACTGCAGTTCGATCCCTTCAGTATTGGTTCGAATCTAAGTACAATTACTCAATCAAGATTTACAGTAATTATGTGTGGTTCATCCACGTAACCTTCAATCGGTAGGTTAAGGGTTCGAGTCCTAGCTCGGCACTTTCTCATTCGGTCAGATAGTAGTCTTTGATGCTCTCGATCAGGTACAGTCAAACCTGCTTTAGTGACTACAAGTACCACCTGTCTACAAAGACCACTTTTTTGTTTCCCTCGAAAATGGTTTCTCATTGAAACATGTACTAAAGGAACCTGTCGACAAAAAACAGCTGTCTACAAAGACTACTTTTTTGTTTCCCTTGGGCGGTCGCTATAGACAGGTTTGACTGTACCTGTTTCTTTAGCCCTATCTTGAAGCCCATGTACAAATGGCATTTTTCTGACTTCTGGCAGCAGCAAAATTTATTGTGTTCACATGAGGGGCGAATCCAGTTGTGGTTACCATTCTTTTTAAAACCTTTTTGTTGTTGCCAGGGCTTGGGGCCCCACTTTTGTTTTCTTTAAAGGGGAAATTGTGGTTATCATCTTTAGTTTTTTTACTTCTTCTTTTGCCAGGGGTGGGGTCCGTACCTCCTCCCCCCGTGCCCCAGCCTGCCCCACCCTACCCCAGCCTGCCCCACCCAGGATCCGCCACTGGTTCCTATCAATATAATGTTTGTATTTGTTATCACTTTACTTGCTCTATCCTGTGCACATTGTATTAGTTTTGTTGTATGTTCTTTAGGTACTCTTTGCATTTTACGCGCCTCCGCAGATTATGGTTATCTAAATATTGGCCTACAATGTAAATATCTGCTGATTACCTAAATGACTTTGTATTCTTGTCATAGGTAGTAGTGACAGTGCGATTATTGGACGCGATTATTCCATTTTTGGACAAACAATCATCACCTGATAATTTCTTTGATATAGGTTAATGGTATATGATATAGGAAGAGAACAATGCATACATATTCTCATGAATATTCAAGATATATGATGGGAGGTAAGGTAAGCAAGGAACACACAGTTAAAATTGTTGTGAACAAGTTGTTTAAAATTTTAAACAACCTCGGATTAACGGGTGACCTGATCTGAGAGTTGTTTAAAATGTTAAGCATCTCGAGTTGTTTAAAGTTTAAACACTTTAAAATAGTTGATCAACATTTTGAACAACTTGTTTAAAATCACAATTTAAACAACCGGTGTTGTTTAAAGACGGTTGTTTAAAAAGGAGCTGTTGTTCAGTGGGGGATGTTTACAACAAAAGGGTTGTATAATGGGGTATAATTTGGGTTTGATACTCTGAATAAGTGCACCACTACTTCTGGGTCTATATATAGGTATATGAAGACTAACAATATGGTAGGGTAATTCTGCAATTTATGAATTAGCGCCAAAACAGTGCCCATTTTGCATGAGCGCGCATGCACGCACGTATAAACTGCATATATAGGGATGCATGCAATCTCTATGGCAAGGAATTTAGCACACGTTATTTATAACCGAGTGCGCGATCAGTGCCGCACTGCATGACGCGACGATTTTAAGTCTACCTATATTCTGACATTTGCGTACAGATACTTAAAATTTTAACTGTGAACTCACGCTATAAGTTAAAAACTTCAAATTGGTTAATAAAAAAGTGATTTCAATTAAGCCATTGAATCCCCAGTCACTTAGAAGCGCGTCGGTAGCTTGGTCGGCCATGATGTGAAATAAAGCTTTTAGCCAACGCGCACTTTACTGGCACGTGACACATGACGTCATATATAAACAACACTGTCTAAAAGCTCTCGTATAGTAAATATCGCAGTCATTAAATTTTAAACAGCGAATGTTTAACAAAATTACTTTCGTTTCGAGCAACATTTTTTACAATTTGTTCAACTGTTGTTTAAGATAGTGTACAACTTTTTAAGTGAACATCACTTTTTTAAGCAGCGTTTTTACTGTGTATGGACTTCGTACCAGTGGCGTAGCGCTTTCCCCGCCATTGGAGGGGGGGGGGGGGGGCTAGCAGTTCATTTGTTGTGTACTAAGCTTACATGAAATGACCTACATGTACATAATGTATTTGTGTACAGATGCATTTGAAAATGTGAAACGTTTTTCTCTATTCTTTCTTTAAAGCCTGTCATCAGATTGATTCAATCATTTATTCTTGTATGTTATTTTTTTTAATTTTTTTTAATTTACAATATCTATTTACCTATTTAGTTTTCTGCTTTTATTTTTTTCTTTACATTGAGCAACATTTATTTAATTTGCTATTGATTAATTCAATCATTTATTTATTCTTTTATTCATTTTTTATTCGTGTATGTATTGATTTAACTGTTTGTTCATTTATGTATTTATTATGGTGTTATCTTTTTGTAAGTTATTTATTATAGGACTAATATTATTTCTAATGAATTTACTCTTATCACTTAGGCTATCACTAATGCTTTATTCTTTTTGTTTCAATTACTGTTGTGGCGTAACCTCAACAAATAGTACTAATACCTTTCAGTGGTGAATATTCATTCGATTGAACTACTGCCCGTTATAGACTTAGGTCCCGGGAATAATATGATGAACAGGCGGACCTCTTCCTCGAAAAGTTTACTGTACTTTTGTTTTCTGTTTGGAAACGCACATGACAAACTAGTATGTCTGATCTATAGAGTGAACATGGTTACTAGATGGTGGAGCTAGTTTTGTGCCGGTTTGGAAGAGAGGAAATAAAATGACAGTATTTCGTTTACATGACATCCTTTATCCAACGACACTCGAAGACCACATCGGTTCCACAGAGCTATTGCTAACATAAACTCTCATGAAAAACTTTTGACAAAACAATGATTATTTTCCATAATCGCAGGAGCACGTGTGACCCCCTCCCCCAACTAAGGATAAGACGCCTTTACCACGTTCATGGCATATGAGTCGTTTGAACCATTTTTTTTCTGACGTCCCCCCCCCCCCTCCACCTCCTCCTCCTCTTACAGGCATACTTCAGTCAGGAGACTGATTTTTGTGCAAGAATTTCAACTGTCGAGTTTTCCATATTATGAGCATGTGAAGCGAGCGCGCACACAAGTTTTGACACTTTTCGATAGTGACATCTACTATTGATGCATTGTGGGTCAATTTCATAGTTTTTAAAATAATTTGATATTGGTAGCGTTGAAAGATAATGCATTAAAAGATGTACATGTAGATATAACCAGAAAGAAACCACCTCGCTGCTCGGACACGAGGTGGCATTTGCTTGAATATTGGTATTTTCAAGGGGATGCATGTTGCCCCCCCCCCCATCGTGTACGGTTATGCCCCCTTTCCTTTCTTCCGTTGCCTTCTTCTCCCCTTTCGCTTGCTTCATCAGTTCGTTACCATACCTCTTTTGTTGCATTCAGATGCTGTTCGTATTTATATTTGATATTCTTCCCTTATCTATGCAGTAGCCCTGTTGTGTCGGTTTGAAACAAATGCCCACGAGTAGTCATTATGCCTGGATTACATTTGCGATTAGTCTACGGGGCCCGTATCCTGCCCGTATCCCCTTTTCCGTGCGGCCTCCGTGGGAAGGCAGGAGGCGGCCGTAAGATTTTCGTACGGATTCACGGGCTCCGCGGCGACTACGATCTTGTTTCGCGGGGAGTTAAAGCCCAAGTCCACTCGAAAAATAACTTACTTTCAATAGAACCAGAAAAATCAGACAAACCAATCAAAAAAAGTTTGAGCTAAATCGGATAACTAATAATAAAGTTATGAATTTTTAATGACATGAAAAACTTTGAAAATCACTACACAAATTGGCAACTCACTCATGAGTCTGTGACGTATGGTCCTCACTATCCACTAATTATTTTCTGTATATTGATAATATAAATTTTCTATTTTCACCCTAAGAATCTTATTTCTTCACACCAGCATCCAAGTTAGATTGTTAGTAATATGTGTTTGATTAAATCATGAAAAAATTGAATTTTGATAAACTATTTATATAAAAATCAATAATTATGAAATACAATATTCAGAAAATAGTATCAATTCTTCAAAATTCATAAAAGTTTTTGGGAAATGTCATGCACGCAATATGATACAAATCATATAACCTGGGCAAAGGTATGGGGAAATCAAGTTTTGGGGGATAAAAAGGGAAATTAATGGGATTAAACTATGTAAAGCAATTGATAAGTTGTGAGGACATGACGTCACAAACTGATAGCCATCTTGGCAATTTGTGTTGTGATTCTCATTGTTCCATAGTTTTACATACTTTTTCAAAAATTCATAACTTTCTTATTAGTTATCCGATTTTGCTAAAACTTTTTTTGATTGGTTTGTCTGATTTTTCTGCTTTTATTGAAAGTAAGTTATTTTTCGAGTGGACTTGTCCTTTAAACAAATTTGAAAAATCGTAAGCCCGTAGCCCGTAGACATGTGGTAGGTGGCATTGCATAATCCCCACACGGGCATTGCGTGGAGGCCTCACGCTGATCGTGCAGCAAACGCACGATTTTTCAGTGAACATGGGGGCAACAGACGCCGAAAAAAATGGCACGGAGGCTGCACGGTCACCACGCCTTCTCCGCGCAACCTCTGCACGGAAGCTGCACGAGCTCCTTACGATTTCCGTGCGGAGGTTGCAGAGACTGCACGGGTGTTGTACTGAAATTGCACGATTTCCGTACAATCTCCGAGCAGCCTCTGTACGGATGTGTCCCGGTCGCGACTTTACGTTTTACACTGTAGTTCCGTCATTTTCACGATAAGTGAGTAAAACCGGGCTGCAGCAAAGACTAGTACTTCATGAACAGCGCGCCTGATCTGAACTTGCCAGGTTATTCTCGCATTCATTATTTCATGATTATTGTGCTCCTTTTATATATTATCCGTAAACAACGGCTTCGTATTTAGGGTGGGGGTCGATCTCCCCTTTATTATTCTTTATATTTTGGTTAGATGGGCTGCTATTGCCACCCCTACTCCCCTCCCCCTTCCCATGCAAGCCCCAAAACAACAATAAGGAAGTAATTATTTCGTCTTAGCTCTGTGTGATTATTGTGCTCCTTTTATATATTATCCGAAAACTGATCATATTTACTGTTTGAAAGTTTAGTTTGAAAGTTTATTTATTTACTTATCGACAACCCATTCTGGGTATCGGAATCCATTACAAATACATTAGAATAATTGACATAACAGCATTTGAATAATACATATTCAAACAAGCAAATCGAAAGTACATTAAAAAAGCAATATGTACAAAATAACATTAAATAAACAAATTATTTGAGTGATATAAAATTAAGAAAAAAAAGGAAAGAAAGAAAGAAAGAAGTATGGAAATATATTACAAGAAAGGAAATTTGAAGGGGACACTGTGAACCTTTGAATCAATTCGTAACTTCCCCACGCAGTTTGGATTACAGGCGCACGCCACAACGCCCAGTTGTATATGTAGTCTTTGCTGCAGCCCGGTTTTACTCACTTATCGTGAAAATGACGGAACTACAGTGTAAAACGTAAAGTCGCGTCCCGGTCTGCCCCCGAGGGCCAATACAAGAAATGGCACGATGCTCGTAGATAATGTAAACACAAACATCGTAGCCCGTAGCCTTATACGATGCCCCCCAAATCGCACGAAAAATCGTAGACCAATTTATCGTGCGGCGCCCGGACCAAATGTAATCCAGGCATTAGTCATGACAGATAATGCCTGGATTACATTTGGCCTGCGATTAGTCTACGGAGCCCGTATCCTGCCCGTATCCCCTTTTCCGTGCGGCCTCTGTGCGGAGGCAGGAGGCGGCCGTGAGATTTTCGTACGGATTCACGGGCTCCGCAGCCTTTACGATTTTGTTTCGCGAGAAGTTAAACAAATTTGAAAAAATCGTTAGCTTGTAGCCCGTATACATGTCGTAGGTTGCATTGCACAATTCCCGGACGGGCATCGCCCGGTGGCCTCGCACTGATTGTGCAGCAAACGTACGATTTTTCGGTGGACACGGCTGTACGGTCACCGCGCCTTCTCCGCGCAACCTTTGCACGGAAGCTGCACTGGCTCCGTACGATTTCCGTGCGGAGGCTGCAGAGACTGCACGGCTACTGCATTCAAATTGCACGATTTCCGTACAATCTCCGAGCAGCCTCTGTACGGATTTGCCCCGGCCTGCCCCCGAGGGCCAATACAATAAATGGCACGATGCTCGTAGATAATGTAAACACAAACATCGTAGCCCGTAGCCTCCTACGATGTCTACGAAAAATCGTAGACTAATTTATCGTACGGCGCCCGGGGCAATTGTAATCCAGGCATAAGCGAGAGGTCGATCTAGGTCGAACCGTTTACCAAAACTTTGTTAAAGTTTCAATCCGGTATCAAGTGAATATTGCAATCAAATTAAGCGATATAAGTTTAGTCAGTGACGTAAAAGTGTGAGTTCATCAATATTATTGAGGGGTCACTTCAATGATTGGGTAGGGGGGGGGGGGACATCGTTCTTAATGAGAACATGAAGTGTGATGTTAACAGGCTACTGATTATGGGGAGGGGGTGCGAAAGGTGGTCCAGGCATCTTCCTTTCTTGACCTTCTCCACATTCTCCCTATCCCTATTGTTTTCTATTTTTAGCGTATTAATTATTTCCATTTTCACCTATCGATTGGGGGCGCGGGGGGGGGGGGGGGGGGGGGGGGGTCATGTTCCCCTTTGCCTCCTGTAGGTACGCCACCAAGTATTGCCATTGTATTTTAAAAAAAAATACCATTGTTTTAGAGGAATCTAATAAGGTTATCTGTTTTCCTTTTCATGAATCCATGAATGAAAGTACTTATCGTGTGGGAAAGTCATATCTTATTTTCCCCGTCGGATCTCACAGTCAGACAGTATCCAATCTCTCCAACCGACGCAATTAATCCGGTTTCCATGGTCACGCATCCGGGTGTCTAAAATATGTCTTGAAATCCGTTTGCTTTTCCTGACATTGCGGGCATTCCAGCTGATGTTGCAGAATAATGGAAGGAAATAGTTTGGAAATGACCACCGCTAGAATTGTATGAATCTATGACGTATCTCAATATAAGGAATTTCCTGATATTTTAAAACAAATTGTAGAGAACGTGCATTGTACTAAGCTTGAATGTAGATGTCCAATTGAAAATTTAAGCCTGGGGCAAAATTAAATTTAACAACATTCAATTGCAGTTGCTGAAAGAAAGCAGAATATTGATAAGGAAACACCAGAGTGGTATTTATTACAAGGTGTCGTAGTAGAGTGGTTCATTCACTTGACTCGATCACAATCCGAAGGTTATGCTACGTTTACACTATGTTCCCGGCGGCCACGGCAGCCCCGTTTGCCCGAAACGTAGTGCGCCGTGGGATTTAGACCAATTTTATCTCTGGATTCAAGTTTTGTTTAATACGTCTTGCCAAGTTTTCTCACGGTCTACCACGGTATCCGTGACGGGCCGTGGGGGGAAGGGGATGCTGAGTCCCGGAGGCTCCAAGGCGCACTACGGTTCGGCCCGCGTTCTACCACGGATGCCAGAACGTTCCCTCCCGGCCCGTCACGTTCTGATGGGGTCCCTCACGTTTCCCACGTTCTGATCAATGTCTGACACGTTTTTCACGTTCTGTCAAGGCTTTGTACAGATGAAACGTGGACGCAGGGCAGCTTTGGAGCACGTTTGTGCCGGCGGTATAAAAAAAAGGTCTCCCAAGCAATAGCAATCATGGTATCCTGAGACCTTGCGTTGTGTCAGAACGTAGTAGAACGCAACCCGCCGTAGCGTGCCGGGCGCTTAAACCGTCCCACTACGGACCACCCCCAAGTTTTGTTACGGCCTATTACGGACTGTCACGTTTTGTTACGTTCACCCCGGTTTATTACAGCCTACTAGGTTTCTCATCCGCACCGTGACTGCCGTGGCAAATTGTTTGACAGTTTAAAAATCTGACACGGTATCCACGGCAATCACGGCCTGTCACGTTTGCCCATACGGTCCCCCGCGTTGTGTCACGTCAATCCCGTTTCGTCCACGGTGGCCTGAAACGTGGTTGCCGTGGCCGCCGGGAACATAGTGTAAACGTAGCATAAAGGGTTCGAATCCCAGCCCGGCACTGCTCTCATTTGACAAGACATTAATATCCACTTTTGTCAACCTCTACTCAGGGTTTAAAGGTAAAGACCAGTTCTGCTAGTGAGATTGCGTTGCGTTGTGGAATCGATCAGAAAAGGTTGATCATCTAGCATATAAGTATTGGTGTGTACTGCAAGGTTCTGGAATCATCAAAATGATAAGAAATTTGGCCCAGTCTTGGTAAATTTACAAGCACTATACACATAAAGATGTAGATAGGACTACGCAATATCTATCCAGGCCGGATATATATGATAATTTACTAAATATATCAATTAGTAGGCGGTTTCCCGGCAAAATGTGTATCATCACGTATTAGTCAAAACATATTCTTTCACATGATTGGTAATAAGAGCTTCCATTTCATTTTTTGAGAGGGGGGCGTTTCCAAAACTGGTCTATACCTTTAAAGCCGATATCCTTCAATCAATTATTTCTTTCTTTAAAGTAATGAAAGTATTTTCAATGTCGTGTCTTTTTCATTCAGACGTTTACGTTGCGGATTATGTTCCTCATGTTCACGGCTCCTAAAAGAGACCAACTCAAGTTCAGACGAACAATAGGAACGTAATTCCTTGACCGTGAACTCAACCAGACTTCACAAAGAGTCATTCAAAATGTGAAATAGTTTATGAAAAAGATAGAATTCCACCAACCGGCTATTAATTTCCATATAATTGTGAATCTCCTTTTCTCAGGGTCACTATGTTATCCAGACAAATTATGTGATCATTGTGTGTATTGAACTCGCAGCATGGTCTCCGCTTTTTAAGAATTAAACTTGGTAGTAAAAACAACGTGATTCGACTTAAAGGGAAAGTCCACCCCAGGATTTTTTTTAGCTGACGATATAGACCTAATAATACCATGAAGAATGATACAAGTCTCATTAAAATCCATGATCACATAACGAAGATATATCGACTTGTTTATCGAAAGTCAGCCGCCCCCCAAATGCAAATGCGTTACATGGGCATGAAACGATCGTGACGTATGTTGCGAGCTGCCTTCTTATTTCGCAGACATTCACTTTCGCTCGCGGTACACTGTTATCGCACTGACACGACGAATCATGAATGAAAGTGAAAGCGAAAGTGAATGTCTGCGAAATAAGAAGGCAGCTCGCAACATACGTCACAATTTCGATACTATCGGTTATTTTTTGGCGATCGTTTCATGCCCATGTAACGCATTTGCATTTGGGGGGCGGCTGATTTTCGATAAAAAAGTCGATATATCTTCGTTATGTGATCATGGATTTTAATGAGACTTGTATCATTCTTCATGGTATTATTAGGTCTATATCGTCAGCTAAAGAAAATCCTGGGGTGGACTATCCCTTTAAATCATGTTTGTTTAAAAATTTGGATAAACCCGGCCATGCATGCGCATCGAACATGAAGAGCATGGCCTATATGCTATAGCTACACTCATGGCAGCGGTGTAGTGTCCCGGGTTCTCATATTGAAAGGAGGGGTGGGGGCACCGCCAACAAGGGTCACTGGTCTCCGTAGATAAAATATAAATGCGCAAGCCCTATCTATTTTGTCCTATACAATACCAATGATACCTAAGATTATTAATACCTGACGATTGTATTTCATTTTCAAGCCCTATATACTGGAGCTTGGATGGCACAAAATATACCCAGTTGAATAAAACTCAATAAAGGGACAGCAAAAAAGCTCGTAGCTCAAGGATTCACAAGGCAATTGATGAACATTCTTTCTTTCACCTTCCATCTCCCCTTCTTCAGGTAACTACCATGTTGCTCTTTTACTCTTTTTCTGTTTTGTTCTCCATTTAATTGTGGGCGTCTGCCCCCCACCCCCTGTGCCCTACATGACTACCTCACAGAGAGTCCATAATGTCCATACTATTATCATGCCGAAAACTCGACAAACAAACTGATCCAATTCTCGCTACCCTAAATAGGTACGAAAATCTCGAAATTCGCGAGACGAGGTAATTTTCACTCTCTCGGGTCGTCACTACAACTTCCGGTATAGAGTCCCATCCCGCTGGCGCTAGCGCCTGTGTTCGCTGTGCAGAGTTTTCACGCACGCTAAAATCGATGCCAATCAGTGTAATTTGTACAGATTATAATATGCAATGGAAAGCTTCGGGCAGAATTAGTGACTTTAGCACAAAAGGCCGTTAAACTCTACCGTGAAAGAGAGGGTTGTGATCACGAACGCCTGCACAGGAAGCTGTAATGTCGAAAACTATCCCATAATGCAATGCGCGTTTTCAGGATTTTCCCCGGATCTCGGCAGAATCGCTATTTGGGGTAGCGAGAATTACATTAATTGTTACTTGAAGAGTTTTGAATTGTAATAGAGGGATTTTCTGGGCTTTGAGTTACGCCTCGCTGGCTGCGAGACGATCGATACGTAGGACACTGACTTCACGTACCAAAGAAAAATAAATTAGTTAAGAGAAGGAACAAAAAATAGAGATAATGAAACGTTGAATTAGATACGTACTGAAATATCTGTTTATTTCCCCAAAGTATTTGTTCTGTTATCTTATGTTACTCTGCTTGTATCATATAAAGTCCACGCGGACTTATTGAAGATTAACCGTTCAGGGATAGTTGAGTTCTGTTTTCAGACCGCAAATGCCTTCAAAGTGCATGGTTACTGCTCTTATTCCTATCTATGACAGTTCTAGTGCCCTTTTAAAACCTAAAATTGCTATGAAGGTAATTTTAGACCCCAAAATATGTGAAATTTAGCCAATACGACCATACCAATTCAGCTCCACTTACCAAAAAATACGGTGACCGTTAATTAATTATTTAATAAAAAAATAACAATACATGGGCCGGCTGGTTGTGCGTTACATCAGGCGCGGATCCACGGGCCGATTTTACCAGCCCCGCCCCCCCCCCCCCCTAGCCTCCCAAATCCGGTAAAAAAAAATAGGATAGTAAAAAAAAAAAAAAAAAAAAAAAAGCGCCCCCCTCTTGCAGCCGGCTGGATCCGCCCCTGGTCACAGATGGGTCGTTACTAGGGACTTTTAGAATGAGTGAACGAGAACACGACGAACGCCGACTGATCATGCGTGTCAACGTACTTAACTGCCCATGTTGGCTACAATTAGAAATCTTTTAGATTGCACTCGACGATATGCATGCAGGAAGTAACACAATAAACATCACGGACAAAGAAAGAGGACATTCCTCATTCTACCCTCAACAAAAGAACATCCCTTCACTGCTAATATGTAAATATGTGTAGAACAGGTGCATGTGACACCTGTTCTACACATTTCAGCATGTAAAGGCGCTTTATAAATGTCAATATGTATGTATGTATTGCATGTACTAGATTTAGGAAAATCAAGGTTGACGCATTCTCGATCGCCGACTGAGACCACGTGACGCAGGCGCAGTGCCTTAAAATGACGTCACACGTTGCAGTCAAAGCTCTTGACGTGCATTTCTAAAAGTCCCTAATGTTACACAACATGGCCCGATTGGATAGATGTGTAAATCATTGAAATTATAACCAGTATACGATGTGAAAATGATTCTTCTCCTACTTCCGGATACCAACCTGGGAATTTTTGTTGCGTCCTACGGGACGCAATTACTCACTGCTTTTGCAAAATTCGTGCGTGAGATTTGGTTATTTGATGGGTCCAGGTCGCAATAACGCAACTTTCAGCGACACTTACTTATAAAACATGTATATGTTGCTCTACAAAACAAATCTGCCATATGTGAGAGGAAGAGATGATACGGTACTCGCTTGTATTATATTTTTAACATAAATTTTATTTTCACCTATAAAATGAAAATCAATGGTCAACATTAAATTTGTTAGTCATTAGCAAGTGTCTCATTTGAATTAAATATTGCTTCAGACCATGATTAACGTCATTCAACAAAAATTTTGTGACCTGCCAGTGACACAAATGCGACATCAAAATATTTGTGCTTCTCTGACTGTAATTAAATGCCTAAAACTCCTGAGCTTCCGGGGGCTCCGCCCCCTGAACCCCCACACCAATTTACGCTTCGCTCGCTACCCTCTACCTGATCGTAAATACTTTAGCCCCCCACTTTGATAAACGTTCCGCGGGGCCTGTGTATATAATATATACGCATAAAACACTTATCTTCATGATGTCTTTAACGTGACATAGCTTCTTCTCCCCTTGCAAACGAGAAAGAAAACAATGTCATTAAAAGGGATTAAGCGACAAATAATGATTGTGATTCAAATTGATGCAAATATTTGTTTGAATAACCACCGCTATTCACCAGAATCTTCTTTGTAAAAACAATTTTACAAATCTCAGCCATGCTTACTGAGTTGAGACGTTCCATTCAATTTAATCCTAAATCTGAAAGTGATCTTACAACACAGTGGCATAATTGCATGGCTGAGATTTGTAAAAGTCGTTTTTACAAAGAATAATCTGGTGAAAAGCATTGCTTATTCAAAAACAATCTTTGCATCCATTTGAATCACAATGATTATTTGTCGCATGATCCTTTTTATTAAATAACCTTGTTATATTTTTGGTTTGCAGGGGGAGAAGAAGCTATGTCACGTTAAGAAATCATAAAGATCAGTTGTATTTTGCGTATATACATATGAATACAGGACAAAATGTTGATCATCAGAATGTCATTTTGGAATACCTCTATAAAAATACCCGATCTTACTGTGCCGATACCACATTGTCTTTAGCCCGTATCAATATTAGTATGAGCCAATATAAAGTTATTATTCTTTATACAGTTCAGTATAATGCTTTTCCTCAAAAATAGTTTCGCTATTTTTTTAGGGTTGAGACGCTAAGAAATGGTTACACAAACCCTGAACCATTGCATAATGATGGTGGTTCTCTCTCTCTTTCTCTGTTTATTTTAATCATGCATTATCAACTACATAGACAGCAGCAGCAAAAAACGTAGGGTTATCTGGGATAGGTGAAAGTGAGAGTTAAAAAGAAAGTCATGTAAAAATGGCTCTTCACCTCTCACCCCCCAAAAAAAGAAGAATTTGTGGTCCTCCTCTCCAGCATCCCCCCCCCCCCCCCCCGCTTATTCACCGGCCGGCTGAGTCGGCGCAAAATCCCCCCCCCCCAAACTGGACCCCCCCCCCCCCAACAAAAAAATAAATATATATATATATATATATATATGTGTGCTCTTACCCCCCCCCCCCCCCCCCCCGCTCATTTGCTGTTCGCCGGCTGGCTGATTTGTCGCTAAATATTTTCTCAAAATTTGCCCCCCCCCCCCCCCCCTCTTGCCGCCGGCTGGATCCGCCCCTGCCTTGTTGTGTCAATTTGACTATCGAGGCTCCACATTGCTCAAAAGGGATTTTTTTGGTAACACCCCAAAACAAACAAAATTAACTAGAGACTATTCTTTCCTTCAGTTTGTGTAAAGAAATGTTATTCATGTTCAGCTTTTACAGTTTTTTTAGAATTCAAATGTATTTTGGGCTTTCGCTGTGAAATGATATTTGTAGCTTTTTAAAAATATCTTTAATTCAAAATTACTGATATTTAGTTTTCAGATATGCACTAGTGTTACCATTTCTTTGCTTCCATTAAGAAATTATTTAATATTAAGTCTTCATGTAATATAATTTAAAGTGTTTAATAAAGTGTAAAATATTTACATAAGTTTTAAAGTATATTCATTTCCCAACTAAAAATATATATATATATATTTTTCCTAAAAGTTTGCTGTACATGTAATTGGAAAAAAAAAAGTGATGTACCCATTTACCTTCTCATACATTGCCATTTTGTGTATCTATCATGGTATTTTGAATTCACTATCTTACCCCCAAAAAAGGAGAAAAAAGGAAAGAAGGGAAGTTTACCACATGCTATACAATCGGTACTAACAGGGCAGCAGTGTGTCATTGTACATGTATGCAGCTAGCAAATACTTGTACAAAACTGAATTACTCATGACCAACTCGGGAGTGTATTTTCTCCTTAGAGGACCTACAATAATATACTATTCATAATATATTCTGAGTAGAGCCCCAAGGGAAAAGGTTCTTGGGATAAAAACAAAAATTAATGATATTTGTGTACATATGACAAACAGGAGAGTTGTCCGTGACTATATCACACTCCGCTGACAGAATTGCCAATTTGAGATTTGCAAAGCACTGGTGATCTCATAATTCAAACTCTCTAAATATTGGTAAGATTTATTTTAATCTTTCGCCATTCTGTTCCTCTTATTTTCTGCTTTCATACAAATGAATGTATTACAAGGGTCGGATTGCCCTTTCAATCTATCAACATACGCATACAGACTGGTATCAGGCGCGCCGGAAGCAGTTTGGGATGGGGTGGCAAACATTCCGGGGGCTCACCTTTCAGGGGCGTTAAAAGCAAAAACTTTGCAGAAGAAAAATCTGCATTAATCACAACCACTCTTACATGTTACATGCCAGGGGTGGATCTAGCTTTTTGCTAAGAGAGGGGGCGGTTGACCCAATGTGATGCGGAGCATCGTCTACGAGCCGCGAAGTCCGAGCCGCGTAGCCAACTATTCTTTATTTCAACCCCCGTAAGTGATGTTTTCCTGGCATCTACTAACACAATGCCATTGTGTTTAATAGTGCACATCATATTTTCACTTGGCAGCCCAAGGGGGGGGGTTAACCCCCTGTATATGTGCCCCTGCATGCAGGCCCTGCGGAAACTGTTTTCAAAGTGGGGTATTAACGATCAGGTAGAGTGTAGAGAGCGAAGCGAGTGGAGCATAAATTGGCGTGGGGTCCAGGGGCGGAGCCCCCGGAAGTTTAGATGTTTTAGGCATTAAATTACGGTCAGATAAGCATATTTAGATACCTTATTTGTGACACTGGCAGGTCAATAATTGGCGGGGGTCAAGGGGACTGAACCCACTGAAGCTCAGGGGTTTTAGGCATTTAATTACGGTCAGATGAGCATCGAAGGGCCTACCTTAGGGCAGAGGCGGCGCTCCCGGGGGGCAGTGGGGGCACAGTGCCCCCAACTTTTTCAAGAACCCCGAAAGTGCCCCTTTTTACATAGGAAAGTGCCCCTTTAACCTTGTAAGAACTGCCCCTATTTACATAGGAAAAGTGCCCCTTTTACTTTGAGAAGTCCCTCTTTAATTGTTAAAAGTGCCCCTTCCTCTTAGCAACTCTGATAAGTCCCTCTTTTATTTTGACACGCACCCCTTTTTCTTCGACAAGTTCCCATTTTCCTTTGCAACAAGTGTCCATTTTCCTTTCTCATTAGTGCCCTTTTTAATATCTAGTAAGTTCCCCTTTTCAGGTACGAGAAGCGCCCCTTTTCACTTTTGATAAGCGCCCCCTTCACCACTGATAATTGCCCTATTCACATCTGAGAGGTGCCCCTTTTGCTTTGACAAGTGCCCCTTTTCCTTTGTAGAAGTGCCCCTTCCCCTTTTTAACTAGGATAAGCGCATCTTATATTTTCACAAGATTGTGCCCCTTTCCACCTCTTGTAAATGACCCTATTCAATTATGAGAGATAGTCGTTTCACTTTGACAAGTGCCTCTTCCCGTCGCGGTACTAATGTCATTTGGCAAGACATTGATTTACCTTTGCCACACTCAACCCAGGTGATGTAAATGGGTACCTGGAAGGAATTAATTCCTTGAAATGCTAGAGCGCCGCAGTGGCTGCCTTGCTAAAGCCAGGGTAATAATCGGGGCAGCGCCAGGAGCGTCACAACGTGACGGACATGTGCGCTATATAAGAAGCCATCATTATTATTATTATTATTATTCCCCTCCTGATAAGTGCTCTTTGCATCTCTAATAAATGCCCCTTTTATTTAGACACGTGCCCATGTTCCTCCCTAATGAATGCTCTTTTTCCTTCTTATAATTACCCCTTTTCATCTCTGATAAGTGCCCCGTTTATCTTAAAGGTAATACAAAGTTTTGGGAAATTTTGAAAATTGGGTGGATAGTGAATCTTTACAATTTTGATATATTTCGATACCCCTGTGGATGTATTATAAGCACTAAGAAAATAGCCCCTAAAACACTTCTGTTTTCGAGAAAAATTGAATATAAAAATTTACCGGTGCTCCCGGTAAATTTTGATAAATTTCAAATAGTGCCTATGGCCGTGCAATGGTAGCTGCGACCATGACAATCTCAGAATATGTATAGTTGTGATATATAATTTCCAAACGGGAATAGCTAATCGGTCGATTTTAGTCAAGAAACATTGTTTCATAGCTAAATTAATATCTTGACCTTGAGAGGGAGCTATACAACATAAAGAGTTTATTATTTATAATTTCATAACTTTAGACTCGATTTCAACCTCGACAATGATCAATGAATATTGTAAGAACGCACATGCTTCCAATATGTTAATTTGGACCAAATTCATGACCCCATACCAAAACTTTGTATTACCTTTAACATGTGCCTCTTTTTCTTTCTAATAAGAGCCACTTCCCTCTTCTCATAAAAGCCCCCTTTTACCTCTGATAAATTCCCTTATTAAAATCTGATCGGTGCCCCTTTTCTTTCAACAAATGCACATTTCTCTTTGTTATTAGTTCCCCTTTTTCATTCTCATGAGTGCCTCTTTTGATATATGGTCATTTCCCATTTTCACCTCCGATAATTACCCTTTTAAAGCGTATCTGCCATAGTTTACAGGAGGGATTAGACTGCCCTGCAAGGTCACTGGACAGGTGGTTATCTCATCAACTCAGCTCTCAGTTAACATAAGAAAAATAGGATTATGGGGGACGAATGGTCACCGATTAGGCATGGTTTGTTATATAGAGGGCGCAAGTAGCTACAAGTAGTGTAGTGGGCCTTTAACAATGATACGTTCCCCTTTTCCTTTCTAATAAGGAACCTATCCCTTTTTAGTAAATGCCCCTATCAAAATCTGATGCGTGCCTCTTTTCCGTCGACAAATGCCCACTTCCCATTATCATAAGTGCCTTTTTCATCCCTGGTGAGTGCCTCTTTTTTTTTTTAGGTGTAAGAAGACCCTTTGTACTTGGACACGTGCTCCTTTTATTTTCTAATAAGTGTATTATCCCTTTCGATAAGTGTACCCTTTTCCTCTCATCATTAAATGTGCCACTAATTTCAAGCGGTTAAGAGCAATTTCCCCCAAAGCTCGCTCGCTACGCTCGCTCGCATTTATAGATGTTATAATTATGTTACTTATCAAAGGTCTTTTCAGTCTTCCGTCATGAGAATGTGATTATAACCCAATCGGGATTGGGTTTGTCCTCTTTCTAAGATGTAATTTTTCGCAATGCGACCTCACAACTCTTTAAATTTTCCTCGCTCGCTTTGCTCGCTCGCAAATGAATTTTCAGACCATCACACCCAATTGCAAAGTACAATGCTTAAGCAATATCTTATATGATGTATAAAGAGAAACGACCACTGAAATCGTCCCTGATAATGTAATCACAATATAGGGGTATATACCAATGTCTTTACAAAAAAATTATTTAAAAAAAAAAAAATCGCTTTTGAGATTTCCCTTTGAAGGTGCCCTTTTTCCCAGAAAGTGCCCTTTTTTGTTGGTGCCATCCCACTTTGAAAATCGCTCCGACGCCTCTGATTAAGCCATTACCAAAAATCCCTGAAGTAGATAGTCATCACCTTAACATATAACATGTGCGTAAATGCAAAGTTTTTGTTAGTTTTGTCAAACGCATGTACGCAGTTACCAACAACACTTATTTAGTTTAATTTTCAGCAATTACAAACAATGAGATAAAACATCATATCAAATGCATGTGTATCTTAAGTTAACTGATTGCCTACTAGAACCAGCTGGTTCTTGTATTAAGCCTATTCGGATGAGATAATCAAGTAGTCCATGGGTCATAACGAATGATGAGTTCAATCTGGTTAAAATTGAAGAAAAAATTGTGAGCATTTTCTTTCTTTAAACCCCGATTTCAAAGAAGAGAATGATATTCATGTCCCATGATAAGCTGTCACTTGAAATGCTTTCATGAATTAAATACATTGTATAAGAACAAATAATTGACAATTGGCAATGTCGGACCAAGTCCTGACAAATAATTGTGAACCTTTGATGAGTCAGTGATAATCTGTGAGCCTGGAGGAGATGCATCTGCATTACTAAACAGAAACTGAACTAGTTTTCATAGACTCGGTAACACCTGTTGTTGTTTTCATAAAGGCCTACTAGTATACTGATGTTCTTTTTATATCTTCATGTACATCAATCTTGTTTTCATAGTCAGTGCAATGCTTGTAATTTTTGTTGAAGCAAAAATTATGCATTTGTATTTTTGTACACAGAAATATGCTTTATATTCTAACCTTCATCATTATCGAATTATTTGATTAGTAAAGTTATTGTAAGGAAACAAGTCACAAAATAATTTAAGTATGCTCACAAACTGCATGTATGCGATTTGTGTCATTTTTATAACTGATTTTTCAGCATTCATAGTTTACCTACCATGTACCTTGATCAGTAATACAATACAACTTGCATAGCATTGGATTAATTTCTTGCAAATGTCACCAAATTGCTTATTTTTCACATAATATACAAAAATTACTTTATATAGGTAACCCTATTCTACTGGTATTTCTAACATTCCATGCATCTTTACAACTTTGATATCCATTAGTTATTTTTAGCCGTAGACTGACATATTTAATGAGTTTTCTAAATTCCTGCATAGTAATGGGTATTTGTCATAGCGACACATCATTTGATCAGGTTGTTCGCACGCATGATGCAGCTGCATAATGTATATTTTGATCACGTTTCGATTAGCTCGTAGCTTGCAAAGTCAAAATGTTGATCGTCACGTATTATTATTGATATAAATGTTTGTGGTATTTGAAGGTTTCTTCTAAAATCTAGATTTTTCCTTAGATCCTTGTAATGTAACTTTTCACTTTCGATTGTTAATAATGTGTTACGAGTGGTTTCCTCTACCCGTTGTCCCTAGGTCCTTTGTTCCACAACAACAGATTACACAACACAAAGTGGTTAGATTTCAGAGGCTGATCTTCATTATTGAGCTTCGTTCTTCAACTCCAAAACTAGACTAACTCGTCCTCAGACGGTTGGTACAAAGTATCTAGATTCGGTCGATACACCCATCACACTCCCCCTCATAAATTAGCACTTATACCAGTAGGAGAAGTGCTATAAAAACATTTCTTTTTCAATGTTGTTTCAGCAACTGCTGTAAGAATACAAAAACCTGAAAGTATTTATAAGTATGAGGTCTTTGTAGATTTAGAAATCTGATAAACAAGTCAGCTTGTAAAACTATACAGTACCAGCATGCAAATGGTATCACAGTGTTGTCTAGTGGTTTTTGTTCATACAATAAAATTGAGTATGAACAGCTATAAGTAAAAACATTAACCATTCTTTTATCATCCTGCTATATCATTTTCATCACTGACTTTTGCATATATCAGAAGTCATTTGTACTAAACATAAAACAAATACAATTCAAATCGCAGAGAAGTTCACCTTAAATGACCTATCAATATCAATATATCTTCATGCTTCTTTGCAACTTTGAATCTAAACATATTTCTTTGCATAAAAATAATAATTAGCAAACTTCAGCAACATTAAACCTGTCTGAAAGATAATATAATATAGCCTTCACGTCAGTTGTAAAAACATGTTACTATTAATCTGAAGTTTTGCATTGTAGTGTAAAACCATATCATCTGTGTTGGTTGAGTATTGAATATCTTCAAGAATATTTTTGATTACTTTTAATATATAACCACAAATATGGTAAAACACCAAAATCCTTTTTTGTTTCAAAATTCTTTCTTTCAATATTTATCCTGCCTTGGATAAAACATATCAATCAATTTACTGTTTCTGTTTTCATATATATGCATGCACAGACAAAATGATAACGTACTAGTCTTTCTAGTTCCTTGTGTTTGTACCAAAAGGGTTTTAACATAATAATATTATCATGCATGTTCAAATTCGTCAACGAATACGATAAGCATATCACATACATATATACACTGGTTTACAGACATCTGGAAAGCAAACATAAGAAAAATACATTTTTCTTTGAGTCCAATAAACAGTTTCAATGAGTCCAATCAGTCTATGTTCACAATGCTTTGTGATTATTAAAGAAACCATCAAAGTTAAAAGTTCTGGTTTCCTTTCTCACATAGAATTCCAGTGAATTCACCAATGTTCAACTGTTCAAGAATGATGCTTCTCTGTAAGTGTGCAACTGTTCATCAAATATGGTTCACACAAGGGTTGTTTAATTTTCCATGTGAATATATCAATTACTTGCTCACTTCGGTCCAAATATCACACACGAGATAAAGCGTCCGCAATAACATTGTCCTTTCCTGGCACATGTAGAATGTCCAAGTTGTATTCTTGGAGCAGCAAACTCCATCGCGTCAGTCTTTGGTTCTTGTTTTTCATTCTGTTGAGGAATGTCAGGGGATTATGATCAGTTAATACCCTCACTGGATGTTGAGATCCACTGACATACACGTCGACATGTCGAAGTGCAAGTATCAAAGTCAATGTTTCTTTTTCCACAGTTTCTTTGAGAAGAATGATATGGGTCTGTCGATACCTTCAGCGTCTGCTTGAGTAAGAACTGCACCAGCACCCACATCACTCGCGTCCACCATCATGCTGAAAGGCTGGTTGAAATCCGGAGCCATCAGTACCAGATTGCTAGATAAGAGGGCTTTCGCCTGGTTGAAAGCACTCTCGCAGTCGATTTCCTTTTCAAGATTTTTCAGTTTTGTTGGGTTTGCACGATATGGTGCCTGTTTGATTGGGGTTGGATCACCCACATCAACATCATGCTCATCAGCATCAGTACGAGAGGGAACATCAGCAAATAACTGTGGATATTCACTCAACAGCTCTTTCACAGATAAGTGTGTTAGTTTGTTATCGATGTGTGCTAGAACCTCTGAATTTTTCAATCTCACACATGGGTTCTCTCTCTCAATCTTGCACACTTCTTTCTCAACTTCACACTTTGAGCCACATTCAACAGCACTTAACACTGGTTGTGCTTTCTTCTCGTCATCTCTTCGGATATATGTCGTCGCAGCGCACATTATCGTCAATAAGTATTCATTACCTGCCTTTGTCTTTGGCAGAGGACCTACACCATCTACTATGATCCTAGAAAATGGCTCATCGAACGCCGGTATCGGCTTCAATGGTGCTGCCGGTATTTTCTGATTCGGTTTACCTACAACTTGACATGCGTGGCAACTTCTGCAAAAATTTGCAACATCTTTTTGCACACCTGGCCAAAAGAAATGAGAAAGAATTTTCTCCTGGGTTTTATGAACCCCTAAGTGACCTGCAAGTGGAGCTTCATGAGCAAGGCTAATTATGTCCTGCCTGTATGTACATGTAGAAGGGACTACAATTTGGTGGACTTCTTTCCACACCTCATCTGCAGGGACATCTGCTGGCCTCCACTTTCTCATTAGCACACCTGCTTTCTTGTAATGACAAACAGGCACAGTCAATGCCTCCTCCTCAGAAACAGCTCTCTCATTCAAAGAAATCAACTGAGGATCTGTCTGTTGCTCCTGTAGCAACTTACTCTTGTTCAAAGATAGTGGTTCAGATTTTTCACTATTTCCTACACTATGAACCTTTCTCGCACTCTCATTCACATTGGAATCAGACCCATCCTCAACCAAACGACAAAAGAAAGAATCTCCTAAGTCAATATCTATCTCATTAGACTTCTTCTCTGACTCAACTTTCTTAGCCATTGAACGAGTTACAGCACATGCTGGGAACACTACTGGAAATTCTGCAACCAACTCATCTGTCTCAGAACTTTCACAAGGACTCGAACTTCCTACTGGACATGACACGACTCTATCACCAGCGAGATCATTACCTAATATGATGGATACCCCTTCCACAGGAAGTGATGGTCTAACTGCCATCTTCACCATACCAGAAACAAGGTCTGACTTCAAGTCTACCACATGAAGGGGTGCCTCCACAAAGCCGTCTCCAATGCCTTTGAGCAAAACACTAGCACCAACAGAAGAACTACCACAAAAGGGCAACGCACTTTCCAAAATCAAGGACTGAGAAGCACCAGTATCCCGCAACACTTTCACTTTTCTTGCTACATCACTCTCTGGTATAGACACATATCCTACAGACACAAACGGTTCATACTCTTTCTGAATTTTTTCCATGTTTACTGGTACAATTCTACTTCGTGAGCTTGACACGGTTTGCACAAATGCATTAGGATGTGCACTACCTTCCTTTTTCTTAGCCTGAAGCGAAGGACACTTTGACTTTATGTGCCCATACTCTTTGCAAGCATAGCACATTCTTTCCTCTGTTACCTGTCCTTGCTGGGACTGCGGCTTTATTTCATCTTTTACTTGTGATGAACTAGTTTTCTGACTTTTGCTCCAGTTACTGTTTTTCTTAAGTTCTATGCTCACTTTGTGTGAGATTTTGTGCGTGAGCACGTAATCATCCGCAATTCTTGCTGCTTCATCCAGCGAATCGACGCGCTGCTCCTCGAGATGTATACGAACATCCAGTCGCACGCTGCGCTTGAATTCCTCAAGTAGAAGAATTTCACGCAATTTATCATAATCATGATCTACATGGAGAGAAGAGCTCCATCTATCAAACAATTGTTCTTTTTGTCTTGAAAACTCCATATGAGTTTGCGATTCTTCCTTTCGCGCTCTGCGAAATCGCTGCCTGTACGCTTCGGGTACAAGTTCGTAAGCTTTTAGCACGCTCGATTTTACTTTATCGTAATCCGACACGTCGGCCATCGACAGTGCTAAGTAGGCATCC
Organism: Strongylocentrotus droebachiensis; assembly: GCA_035222895.1. Taxonomy (NCBI): domain Eukaryota; kingdom Metazoa; phylum Echinodermata; class Echinoidea; order Camarodonta; family Strongylocentrotidae; genus Strongylocentrotus; species Strongylocentrotus droebachiensis. Next base: position 225,511 of record JAVYIG010002017.1, on the reverse strand, counting down.
CTAGCCTTACCGCTAAACTTACTCTGAATCAGGTGAGCCCACATTTCCCTAGGCCACCCCATGCTTTGAGCTAATTTCTCAAAGTGTGGAAAATACTTTTCCACCCCTTCCTCTTCGAATGGAGGGACCATTCTGACATGCTTTGCAACGTCAAAATGCCTATCAGCATTTCTGCTCTCTTTTCTGTTTACGGCAACAAGTTTCTCCCTCTCCAACTCTACTCTTGCCCTCTCTAATTCCAGCTCCTTAATCCTCACTTCATCAGAAACTGAAGACCTAGCCGGAGAATTCAATTCAGGAGACCGAGACCTAGACCCTGGAGGAGTCACACTGATACCGTCCGCCGCCTCTGAAGACAAAACCTCTTCAGCAACCAGAAATTCAACAATCCTGTTCAAAATGTCCGACTTCAGCATATAGCGTTTGATGCCCACAACCTCATAATGAGTTGCTACATCTAACAATTCAACTTTAGTCAATGAGCTTAATCGCTCCGCAGACGGATCCCTAACAAACTCTCCCAACGAGAACTCGCTAGCCATCATGCAAAAAACCTAGCCTCCTAAATAACCTAGAAAGAACTAGAGCCTGGCTGTTATAATCCCCAGCCAACCTGAAAACACCTAGAATTCTACAATATCCGAGAAATCTAGACAACCTGACTGTTATAACCCTCAGTCAAACCCTGCAAATCCATGCAGAAACATGAGAAGACAACAATGTTTTTCTCACCACACACACCACGAATGCTCGAACCTGAAACGGCTACCCCAGCGGTGCCCGACGATATCATCTTAACGAACCGACATCGACAACACACACACACAGTACACACCGAACAGTCCGCTCATAAGTAACGTGTATGAAACCCGTCGCACGCAATGTAATGCAACATGCTAGTTTGCCAGCGCGAATACGATCACGAAAATCACCTGAAAATCATACTTTTCACTTTATACTCCCGGACGAGCTCCCATTTGTTACGAGTGGTTTCCTCTACCCGTTGTCCCTAGGTCCTTTGTTCCACAACAACAGATTACACAACACAAAGTGGTTAGATTTCAGAGGCTGATCTTCATTATTGAGCTTCGTTCTTCAACTCCAAAACTAGACTAACTCGTCCTCAGACGGTTGGTACAAAGTATCTAGATTCGGTCGATACACCCATCACAAATGTTGAGAAGAAAGTTCTAACTTTTCACAGATAGAACTTTCTTTGTTTAAAAGGTAGGTTTGTTACGAATCTCATACGTATTCATGTATCTTAATTATGCGCATGGGCAGAAGACTCACTTGTAAAGTGGTGATTATGATTAAAACCTTAGACCATGTATGTCACAGGTATTTCATTATTTTGTTTTTGTATTAATTAATATTATTGCTAATGTTGTGTTCTGTACAGGCCACCAAGAAGATGTGATTTTATAATATATTCATCTATTGTCACCTTGTTGAGACAATCTGATAATCCTATAGATTAAGATCATGTGCTCGATCATGTCATTGAAAACAAGTCAGAACAAATATTAGAACCAGCGGGATATACCAGGTGCAAGCAAGACATTTCTTCACAACAATTGAAACTTCTCCCAGGAAGCCTAGCATTGTAGAGACGATGAACAAATAAGAATAATAATACAACGGCGTTATGGAATTGTTTAACGTTTGCTTCCATCTCTCTCTGCTAAATAATCCGAACAATAGAATCAACCGAGTAGAATCAACTGTTAAACGAATTTGTCATGACTCATGAGTCCTTTAATGTCAATTTGTTATTGCATGTTATAGGAGTATTAACGAGCAGCAGTGGCGAACGATTACCACTAAAACCAACAATCGTTGCTCAGATTGCTTTTCCTAAGGTACTATGTCCCATTTGCAGGCCAAAAAAAAAAAAAAAAATTTAAATTCCAACGGCATTTGAAAGATAATACTAATTTAGAACTTCCCTAAAAAAGGTGGGGCTTGAAAATGTCTTCAAGTGGGAAAATAACAACTATTAGTTGTCAAATCGACTTAGGAGCTATAGAGCCAATAAGTAATAGTCTTGTATTTCAGACCATTGTACCGAATGATCATACGTTTTATGCTGCGCAAAGATTCAATCAGTTTAATTGTGGCCATCACAAGAAGTGGGTTATTGATGTAGACAAATGCTCATGTACCCTTTACAGCTCATTTTATGCATGTTATTACCAAAGAAGAAAAAAGGCCAGTCAGTCACTCAATAGTGTCTGACAGTGAAGTCTAGCAAGTAAACGGGTTTCCTTGCATAATTTGAATATTAGGACACTGCTAACGTTTAAATTACACAGATAGGACATACATGACATATTCATAATCCCTGCAAAGTTCTACAGAATTTGAGGTTGGCTGCAAAAGGGACATAGTACCTTTAAGGAGGGGCCTGTGTCCAGGCGCGGATCCGGGATGGGGGGGGGGGGGGGGGCAAATTTGAAATTATGCGATCCAAATATTAGTGTAATGGTAATGGTTGGGGGGGGGGGTAGACAAAAAATACCCATCACCCCCACTCTTACATGCAGGCCCCGCTGAAGGTTTCTCTGCGGGGGTCAAGGGGTAGAGCCCCCAGAAGCTCAGGGGGAATAGGCATTTAATTACTGTCAGATGAGCATATTTTGATGCCTTATTTGTGACACTGGCAGGACTCAAATTGGTGTGGGGTCCAGGGGGCGGAGTCCCCAGAAGCTCAGGGGTTTTGGGCAATAAATTACGATCATATGAGCATATTTTTATACCTTATTTGTGACACTGGCAGGGCACAAATTGGTGTAGGGTCTAAAAAGCGGAGCCCTCAGAAGCTCAGGGGTTTTATACATTTAGCACCAAAAAAAAAAAAAAAACCCTTTTTTTCCCTTCTTTTTTCCTCTTTTTTTCTTTCTTCCTTCTTTTGTTTACCAGGGGGTGGGGGCCGGGCCCCCCAGGCCCCCTCTGGATCCACCACTGCCTGTGTCCCCCTAAGAAAAAAACCCAAAACCAAACCCACTCTGCCTGAATATAACCTCATTTATTAGATTTGCGTTATATCGGAATAAAATGTATACCACAAAAATGTGTTAATTTGTCCCATCTTTTCTTTCTCGTTCGCAAAATTGATAAATCAGAATGATTCCTGGAAGCGGGATTATCGTTGTTTATTTCTTATCTAGTGTAATTTAATGAATAAAAAACATATTTGCCAAATTAAAAGTGCAATTGTTTTGGCTCACCCTTAATACTTGACATCCGCTAGTATATTTTTAGCAAAAGGCCCTCATGGCCCTCACACGAAAATGTGCCCGTACGTTTATGGATACGACGGATGGAAAATAAATCGAGATTGGGGTGAAGCGAAACTTTTTAACTCGTACAAATGTAACATGACTAAAAGAAAAAGAAAACAAAATTGAAAACGGTAATCTAGTAGACTACTAGAATTATCCAACATTATACCTTCATCCTTCATTTTCAAAAGATATTTTTGCAAAGTTAGGTTATCGATGTGGAAACCATCATGTATTGTCGTCTGTCTTCTGTGTTATTTTGAAGTCTCCTATTTACTCATTTCTCCTTCATTTGTCATATTGCTCCGGTTGTCTCATTTTCGCTCGCTGGACGTATATAGCAGACGGCAATCGGCGGATTAGACGTGAATTTGTATGTGAGATTGCTTTGCTAAATATAAAATACGAGAACATTTTCCATATCTTTAAACTATCATTGCTATCTGATAATTAAACAGTTATTAAAATAAACCTACTAAAGTACATAATACAATTAAATACTTGACTTAAAGTAGGGGAGTTTGATGTGGTGCACAATTGCACCCCTCTGTAAATAATCGAATAGTCATTGGCGATCATGAATATTCATGTTTTTGCTTACCTCGGCAAAATGTTTGCCTATCTTCAATGGAAAAATTATGGTGGGGGGTTGGATGAAATGGACATAATGAACCGATCAGAACCGATCTATTATAATTCATGCTTCTTATCCTTCGTGTGCTTGACCTAAAACCTTACAATCGCTTGGCAAACTGAGTCCAAAGTTCGACTTGTTTCACATGTGTTATATAGGCAATGGCGAGCTTGCAACCTATTTTGATCAAATTATGGTGGGTGAACTTTCAAAAGTCAATGGGACATGAGGGTTTCAATGAAAGAGCTAGTGATAACGTACGTCGGAGTGGATGTGCTTTTCGTTTAAACAAAAACTGAATTTTTAACGATTTTTTTTTTTTTTTTTGGGGGGGGGGTAAAATTCCATAGGCTAACATGTTAGGCTGCTGACTCTGACGATAGGGGGCGTTGTCAAATGAGACTAAACGGAGCTATATGTATATAATCACCTAGATTTGAAGCAATTTCTTCTTTTGTGGTAGACATTTCTTTGCTTCGGAGCGTCAATGAAAAAGTAAATAGTTTTGGGGTTGCACTATCGAGGGCAGTGCTACTCTATAGGCAATATAATCTGTATTCATGTCGTGCAAAATTGAATAATACAGGATTTATAGGTGCGCCGTCACAACAGTTTGATTGGGACTGGGATATAATAGAAAGGCACAATAGTATCATAATTTATCGTAGGTTAGTAAGATATTTCATAAGACTGGGCTCGTTATAAGGTTAAAAGAAGAAAGAAAACACATTTCAAAGGAACATTCTGTAAGGGAAATGTACCTTGACCGGAATCATTTGTTATGATGATCACACTAGTAGGATTCAATTAAAAAGAAAATCATGTTATGATCACTGATAATAGCCCGAGGAGCGTGGGGGTTTTGAAGCTCAAAAACTAGATTCTTTAGAGTTTAGAGTAATATTGCAACGGAAAATTATTTGAAGTGTATATAAAGCATGTCTAAATTTGGGTACTACTTCGTTCCGCTATGATACAAACATTCCTCACTACAATGATATACGAGAAAACTCATTAAACCTTTTGACATTCTTTTTAAGATGGAAGTTCCGGCAGGACCCATTATCACATATTAATCTGTCAATTTCTTTAAAAATTACTATAGCCATGAAATAATTGTGTCATCATTACATCATGTAGGAGGGAGGCTCTCTATGTTAAGTTGAAGACATAATCATCAACAGAAATTTGACGATTCTACAAGTAACCTTGGTAGCAGCCTATACGATTTAAGTGTTTTGGTTTTGGTTCCTCATCTTCGTTTACATTATGTAAACGATATGGATTTACTCATAAATCCTGAATGTTTTAACACAAAGGTGAGCAAGAGAGAGAGAGAGAGAGAGCGCGAGAGGGGGAGAAAGAGGGAGAGAGACACAATTTAAAGAGTGACTTTGCCTGAATACCACACAAATCTGGGCCGATCCCCGTTGGTCAAACCATGATATACGGACTGGCATACTCTTGGTATCATTATCAGTATCGTAGGTGAATACAATATTTCATACGGTTGGGCTTGTTATAAGGGTAAAAGAAGAAAGAAAAAACACATTTGAAAGGAAGATTCTGAAAGGAAACGAACCTTGATTGAAATCATTTGTTATGATGTTCACGCTGGTAGGTTTAGAAAAAAGATCATGTTATGATCACTGTACTGATAGAACCTGAGGAGCGTTGGGGCTTTGAAGCTCAAAAACGTGTTTGTCGACTAGATTCTTTTGAGTAAAATTGCAATGGAAAACTATTTGGAGTGTCAGCAAGTTCAAATTTGGGCATTATTTCGTTCCTTTTTGATAAAAACATTCCTCGCTATAATTATACACGAGAAAACTCAGACAGACAGACATATAACTGAAGTGAAATATGGGAACAGTATTTTGGCTTCTGTTTATTGACACTTTACCTGATATTCAGGTCCACTATCCTTAACGAGATTTCAGATATATACATTTGTTTCATAATGGAATTCAGGAAATTAGTGAAAACTCTAATACGTAAATATCGAACTACATTTATGGATTTAGCCATGGTATGCTATATTTTAACCTAAGAGGGCTTAAATTACGGAAAAACAAAAAGGAGAATGTATAGGTGGATCACGTGGGTGTGTATACTTTATTCGGGAAATGTGTTATGTTTGCAGTTCCAAACACACCAAAGCATACAATCAGCGAATCCAGACGTCCTTTTGTCATTCTTTTCAAGATGGAAGTTCCTGCACGACTCATTATTATATTTTAGTGTGACAATGACATTGTGGGCAATTACTTTCTTGTCTTCGAGCGGTGCGGTGAATAAATTTAAGATTGTGCTTAAAGTGATATCGTAAAACGAAGGTTTAGGTGACCTAGATGTAGGAGATTACGCATACGAAATGAGTCGGGCTGGAGGTGGGACTTAGATAGGGGTTACAAGCACTGCGTGCGAAACGAATAAGATTTTTAGGAAAAATGCAGAATAAGAATTCAGAACGCGAACGAAAACAAGCTTAACCCTAATAAGGCCGGGGGGGGGCATCATGCCCCCCTCCACGATTTTCAGATTGTTCGGGAACGCATATGGATGGCGCCCCGCCGCTCGCTGAATTTTTTCTTTCGAGTCTTGCGCAACTTTTAAAATATTTTTTTTGAAAATCGGACCTACGGTTATTAGGTCATGTGACCTTTTGTCTTTGCATGCCAGCTCGAAAATCGCTCATTTTCGTGATTTGTGTACAAAACATATGGAAAAGTAATTTGGCCAAAAAACAGATCAAACATGGTTTATTGGGTCTTGTTTAAAGTTTAGGTCGTTGTTTTGGGAGTCAAAATAGTTGAATTGTAGTTAGAAATGAAATAAAACAACAAAAACAATTAAATACATAAGTTAAAAAACAATGAAATACATAAGAAATTATCAAAACAAGGGATAACATAAGGAATAAGCTGGCTCTTCCAAAACAAAATTGTCGTATTATTATTCAGAATGGTCTAATGAATATATGTATAGTGAAAAAGAATGCTTAAATATGAATAATATATGATTTATGGGTAAAAATGTGGTTTGTATGACCTTATTTGCATAAATTACCATAAATATGCAAATGAGTGAATTTTTCAAGAAAATGAAATTATCATGCCCCCCCCCCCCCCCCCCCCCCCCCCCCGGCCGTACTAAGACCTCAAATAGCCCGGCCTTTTTAGAGTAAGGCAATAAAGAAAGTCGTCAATGCAACTAGAATTGCAATCGCATTACACAAAATGAATCCATTGCGCCCGTGTTTCTACGTGGAAGAAGAAAGAGCATCTCTCGGACTTTCCAGAGCAATTTGTTAGAAATCTGTGGTGTCTACGGGTTTTACAGGCGCGCCATTACAGCAGCTGGATCGGGACTTCATGTGCTTCATTGGCTATTGGTATTTTTTCGAATCCAGGGGCCTTTCTTATGCAAAGGCAAACACTATATTCTGATTGGTTGAAAGTCACAATGGGTTTGATCGAAGGATAGGCGGCTGCGAATCCAGAAATAGGCACACACAAAAAAAAAAATCTGGTATACCTTAAGTACAAAAATGTCCAAGAAATTGTGCCCACTTCCACCATATCCCGCCTGGATACGCCACATGATTAAGTCTTTACTTGTTATTTTTTTCTTTTAATGTTCCTGGTCGGCACCTTCTATTGTAAACATGGCAATACAAAGGTCAGATTCTAAAGAGGAATACCCTTAGCTACGATCAAGGTATGACAATAACAGACACATAAACCAGATATACCCCCCCCCCCCCCTCTCTCTCTCTCTCTCTCTAGATATATGTATGTATCGATATCTCCTTTTCCCTCTCTCTCAGTCACTATTCTCTTTCCCTTCGTCTATCTCTCTCTCTCTCTCTCTCTCAATAAAAACATATCATGATCTACTCCAAAAGAATGATGAAAGATTTTAAATTACACAACCCTATATTAAATAAAACAATAACCCAGTTTCTTTACACAAATGTGTTCACACAAAAGTGACATACATTTATTATCCTTGAATCCTTTCCCTTCTTCATATTCATCATCTGTACATTACAATTGCAGTTGAATAAAGTAGCTTTACTAATCAGGAAACAAGATCCGACTAATTCAAATACTTGTAAACTTATATCAAAGGACATAACACAGAGGCTACAGGAAGATAAAGCTCACATTTCCCTACAAACAGGCATCTATAGGTTAGAGACTTTAATAATAAGTATCATATAATAGGTTTCTCCCTCTCTTGAAAGGACCTGGATTTTTCAACTTTAAACGATATTTGCCCAACTCTTTATTGTCATTTCCAACTTTGCTTCTTGAATTGAATCAGTATATTCTATTCTTTCCCCACACTTTTCAGAATTTTCCTACAAATACCTCAAATGCATTTCAATAGCTTACCAACTCATCAACTCTTTTTGATAGTTATCAATACCAAATTTCATGAAACTTGACTATGGTGCTCAAATTCAAAATAAATTGATGGAAAAATATATGTCCTGCACATTGCCTGTTTGGATCCATAAGAGTGTTAACTCACTTAAAAATATATAAGTTAATGTCTTTTCAATTTTGGGTCCAAACATACAACATCGTTAACCATATCATTCACAATGCACCTTTTAGTAACACTCAAAAGAGCTTTAAAAATACATGTACATGTGTTCCAATAAGTTCTGGAATTGAATGGCAAATCTTGACAATTAAAATGACCATAGAATGTGCACAATTTGATTCTCAGTGGCTGCACTATCAAATTAGCTCATACTTTCTGACTTGTGGTTTTCATCTCAATCACTTTTCACCTTGTACTGTCCTGTGTATTCAGGCAGTAGCCTCGGCTTGAATGTTCCCTTTTTTTTCAGGCTTTTTCTTGTTACATTCAATACATATCCAGTATATGAGAAATACAAATAATAACAATTTGTATTGTGTAAGTATTTTTATTCAATAATTCGTAAAGAGCCATCAGTTTTTAATTCAGATAAATGTTGTGAATTCTTATTCTCAGAAATCAACATGAGACCTCATTTCTGATGATCAGCTGATAAAAATAAATCCTTATTCCCCCCCCCCCCCCACAAAAAAAAATTAACTCAGTAACAAAATGGTAGGACGAGCAATTAACATAGACCATTTCAATTCGCACTTACATAATTATAATTTCTCTCTAAAAACATGTTCATCGAACTGTACCTTAATGTTATATGCTGTAATTTTGTTGTTTTAAAATTTACAGTGATTTTAAATACATTTACATGTACAGGTCTGTATGGAAAAAAAGTCAGGCATGTGTACCCATATTACCACTGCTTTCAAAATGTATGGAGAGGAGAGGGGGGAAAAGGAAGGAAGGATTTGGGGGAAGAATTTAATGATAAGTCGACACGTTTGCAAAGGATTTTGATAACACATTGTAATACTTATTTATGTTATACACTGTGAAGAAAAACATCTTTGTATGATATCTTAGCCCACGTTTTGTCACGGTACTCAAGAAGCTGTGTTTATAAACATGCCAAACCATTGGCAAGTCTCTAAGATCCTAAAATAACTCTGTGTAACTGCACTGAGCAACTAAATTACATGTGTATGTGGATTTTTTTCTCTTCAGGAATACACACTTTACGTGAAATGCATGAATGAAACTTTGTTTTCTGTTCAGTAAAATGTAAAATGACTTGAATTTATTTTTTTTTGGAAATGGGTTGTGGTATATATATATAGATGTTGTCTTTCTGTTTTTCCTGTTTTCTGCAGTTCACAAATCAACCATCATTATGTACATTCAGCTATACAGTGTGTCCTATTTCCCTCCAAAGACTCCGCCCACTTCGTCGTCTTCTCGTACTCCCATGCTCTGTACAGGGCAGAAAACAAAGAAACATTCAATGAAAAAAAGTTTGAGGAGTAAATAGCAAGGTGATATCATAGAATACAAAATATTGACACTCTCATCAGTTTTGAGCTTAAGCTTCATGGTCAACCTTTAAAATTTAGTGCCTATGAAAGAATTGGTGCATTCCCTGATTTGTGGAAATGCCTGTACGTGAAACATACAAGTGATAAGTGGCGTAAAAGACAAGAATAACCTGACAAATGAACCCCAGGAGTTCTATCGTTCAACTTTTCATCCAGCATCCACAATTCCCCCACCTCCCACTTAATGACTACTAGTACCCTTTCAACAATCAGCTATATCTCACTATGATACAGCCCATACAGACTGGCTCATCTGCCTTATTCTGAAAGTTATCAATGGATTCACAAGATTGACAGTCTATGAGACCAACTGCCCACTCGACCGACATCTTGCAAACTGAACACAAGTGCTATGCCTATGATCAGCAGTAATATCATCTCTCTCTCTGTAGTTTATCCTTTCATTCATTTTAAAAGGATTCTTTGTATTTCCCTGCAAGTATCATATGATTTTACTTTTGGTAGTTAATAATAATAATAATAATAATAATAATAATAATCATAGCCTAATAGTCCACTCCAAATTTTATTACACCGAAACGGAAATTCTTTTTGCCCAATTGATCGTGAGCCCGGCAGCCACTGAGCAGCGCCAGATCGACGTTGCTCTATCCCTTACTTGTTGAACGCCAAACAAGGTAGCAACAACTCCCATCTTTTAACGTCTTTTGGTATGACGCGGCCTGGGTTCGAACCCACGAAACGGAAATTCTTTTTGCCCAATTGATCGTGAGCCCGGCAGCCACTGAGCAGCGCCAGATCGACGTTGCTCTATCCCTTACTTGTTGAACGCCAAACAAGGTAGCAACAACTCCCATCTTTTAACGTCTTTTGGTATGACGCGGCCGGGGTTCGAACCCACGACCTCCCGGTTGTGAGGCGGATGCTCTACTGACTGAGCCAACACTCCGGTTGAACAGAGTGTGGAATAATAAAGACCCAAACTTGTATGAGGAGGGGGGGGGGGGAATCATATACACAGTATTTAGTTGTTCATGTCACCAACTGTAGCACATGTTTTTGTGTCTCTCTTTCTGGCATCATTGACAGCCCTACTATCGCTTGGATCAGAGGAAAAACATCAAGGATAATGATACTATTGATGTTTATCATGCATTTAGATTTCCAAGATAATTGGTAACTTATGCAACACAAGAATACCAAATTCCTTGGACTTCCCTTTAAATGAATTAGTTGTTTGATATCTCACCTTTTGAACATACTGTGGATTAACAGCTATCTCTTGATCCATGCTCTTGAGCTTCTCATCTAGACTGATACAATGCTGCATCTGTGATGAAAAATGGTAATTCAAAATCAACAAATGACAAAATATAAAACGTATTTTCATGGACATGGAAAAACACTCAAACATAAACTGCCTCACTGCTAAGGACACAGCACCACCCCCCTCAAAACAAAACAAAATTGGTATTGGAACACAAGTAGTGGCAATTACAGATGAAAAAAGGGAAATCATACGAGTTTGTTTTTACAGTACATCTAAACGGTAAGATACAGTGGATTGTGTTTTGAAGGATATAAATACATTTTGCAACATTACCCTTTTGACTCAAGATTTATACTCGGGTGAACTACATATGCCATGATTACATAATCATTACACTTCAATGAAAGCAACGTCAAGTATGATACTAGTACCTAGAGATATATTAACGTTCAAGCATATATGCAGAACTTATTTTTAGAAGTTTATGAACAAAATATCCAATGTAAGCCTACAGCTATAAATGTTGCTCCCAGAATAGTTGGAGAAAATTTGACTAACCTGTTGCTCGACATGTCTGAGTACTGCAGGATTGTCATATTTTTCTGGGTTGTCATGGAAATGGACCATTCCATTCTGTTTGCTGATAGTTGCATGGATCTCACCATCTTCAATCTGAAATTATATTAATCAATTTTGTTTACCGGTATTTCAATTCAAGGTACAAAACTACAAACACATGCATCTCTTTGTAGCAACATTAATTTCAGCCCAAAAATGTAAACTTGCAGTGTAATTTACACTTCAATCAAAATGAAATTCCATCTTAATCGTCAGTTTCATCTAAAATTCAAACTTTAGCTCTGATTGATTCAAATTCATTTTCATCAAGGATCATCGATTGCAAGCCTTCAGTCGGGTACATGTACAACTTTATCTATCTTCAATTCGATCCCTATACCAAATTCCTACTCTAGAACAATGCATATTGCACTCTACAAAACCTCTCCAAAAAAATATTCAGTCGTCAAAATCAAAATGGGAAAAAAAAAAATTATTGATTGATATTGAATATTGTTGTGAAGTCCAGCAAATCAAATATTTTCATCACGAGTGGTTAATTGATCAAATTCTTTTAGAGGGGCAGATGTACCCTTATAGGCCTAATTGTCATTTCATCACTCTTCACTAAATGAGTCGCTTTTTCAATTTTTTCCCAAATAAAACTTCGCTTTCTTACCATATTTCTGACATACTGCTCAGCCTCTTGCGGTGCATGTAGATGAACTCTCCTGGCAATGTCACTCAGAGATAATGTTAAGAAGGTCTGAAGAGAAAGATCAATACTGACTATGAACATCCCCTACTGTACAACTCAATCTTCACATCTACTTCACTAGTATGTCGCCCTCTTGTGTGGCAATTCAACCCAACTGCATTGCGCGCCTTAATTTTTGTTATGGCTCCAAAGTTCACAAATATCCATCATGTATACATGTACATGGGTAAGATTTTGTGAGTCAATTGCTGAAAATATGATTCTTTTCTTCCAGTGGTCATCATGGACAGTAATCAAGCAAGTATAGGCCTAAAGTTAGAATTAAGGAAGGCAACTTGTCATGATTCAAAAATTAAAGCTAAAGAATTTGGGCTTGGCAATCTTCCATGACGCTGAAAAAAATGCTATTTTTCTCCCAGATCTTGTGATAAGATACATAAAACGAAGGACCACATATTATTTTTTTAATTCACAATGCCTGCCTGCATTTCTACACAGCAAATACATATATATGGCTTAATTGAGTTGTTTATATCCAAAAACTGGATGCAGAGGACGATAGGAGAAAGTAACTTACTAAAGAAAATACATCTTACGTACAAAAATGTAGTTGTCTATATTAAATATCCTTGCCATAAAAATCTACCCATCCTATTAATTCTACAACTCACACATCTACAAAATCTATGCTTACTTTTGTAAGTCGCTGGATATTCTTTCGGTAAAGTGACGACACCACTTGCTTACCAAGGCCCATGTTCTGGTCCTGAAATGGGGAAAAAAACAAAGATATTGATAATAGTAATAATAATAATAATAATAATAATACTCAGTTTTTATATAGCGCTTATTACAATCACTAAGCGCTTCCAAACTTGGAGATTTTTACCCTGGCTTTAGCTGTGCTGCCATTACGGCGCTCTAGCATTTCAAAGAATTAATTCCTGCCAGGTACCCATTTACATCACCTGGGTTGAGTGTGGCAAATGTAGATCAATGTCTTGCCAAAGGACATTTGTGCCGCGGCGGGTCTCAAACCGCGGACCTTGTGATCAACAGTCTGGCGACTTAACCACTCGACCACAACACCTTTACTATACTGTAATAAAATACAATCATCTACAATCTTGAAGCTTGTTATATTAATTTATTGTTTAAAGACAAAAAAATCATTTGAATCTTTTAATGGACATTTTCAATGATAAGCAATATCAGCTGTCATAGAACAAAGATGAATGGCAACACAAACACAACAATGTGAAATTAAAAAAATTGTTTATCTAGAACGTCATTATCATCAGGTAGGCCTACACGGTAGGTTTGTATTAAGATATTCAAGATCTGTATAGATTCTGCCTGTTTAGAAGGGATTACCTAAATAAAAGACAATACAAACATTTACAGTAGATTTGCGGGTGCACCATGTGAGAGAGAGAGAGAGAGAGTGTTGAGGAGTCCTGAAAAGGACTCTGACTCAGTAATCTTTCTTGGGGGTGTGGTAGTCCTGAAAAGGACTGTTTGTTATCTTTCTTAGCATATAGTTCTAAGGAGAACTATAGCGCTTGGAGAGGATGAATGGCTCGACGTTTCGAACAGGTTGACTATCTGTCGTCAGGAGTGGAGAAAGGCTGGCGTGCGTGAGCTTAAGTCACCGGGGTGCGGACGTCAGGGAAAAATAGGTGACCGGGTTGGCTTGAGTCATCGGGGATTGGGCATGGATGGTCGGCTGGTACTTCTGACTGTCCGTCAACACTCCCTCTCTCTCTCTCTCACATGGTGCACCCGCAAATCTACTGTATATCTACATCACCATGCAAGCCGACACTTACAAGCAGCATCTAATACAAACATTACTCTCATATATTGTAAGACAAATGAAAGATGTTTCTTACTCTATTGAGCTGATCAGAATGTTTTTCTAGAACACTGCTCACATCAGATGGGTTGTTGGTTGAGTAAGAGTTGGCAATCTCTTGGTACAGCTGACTCAGTGGCTAAAGAAAATCATTAAACAAAAGAAGATACACATGTTTGTGAAGAATTTAAGAGAATTGTGACATGCATGTACATGTATATCCTAACCATATGTACAGGTTGTCAATCTGGCTATGGTCTTTCCCTGTTTGATCTAAATTTAAATTTAAGTATATTCTTGCATCAAACTTATATTACTGTTATAATTCTTAAATACTATAATAGCCATGTTCAGACGCAGTTTTCTAGTCGGTGTAAGTTTTTCCCTGCAGCAATTAACATTCCATAAATATTTGACTTACACCATTGGGTGTCCATACGCTCTTATTTGGACCAACTTGCCACGATTAAATGAGAACTAACGGTAACCCCAAAGAATAAGTGCAGGTATTCTGAAAAACAAGATGAATTCCTGCCTTTTGATTTGTACAAGAGATATATAAATTAAGATTTCTTGGCATGATGTAATGCGTTATAGCACGACATGGGCGCAGCCATTTTCTTGAAAATGTGACGTACCAGGCTGAGTTGCACATGTATCATGCACCAAGCTTCAATTTGAAAGAATTTTTTAATTCAAAAACAAAACCTTTACTTTTCAATGAGGGAAAAATCATAGCCCAGGTGAAAATTACATATGGTGTAAAATGTATACTAGGGTAACAATAAGCCATTTCGTAAATACTATCTGCGCATGGGCAGATAAAGGTCATTTGTGATAAAATTGTAAAACCCACCGAGATGAATATGTGCTCATATTATGTAATCATTGGTCTACTGTACATTCTATGATACAAGAGGGCAAACAAAAGCTTTTCATGAATCACGTACATGACTTTGGCATTGATTATTCTAAAATACACAAAGTGGGACTTCTCCATGACTAAAAGATCTGTGGATATTTGGGGTCATTTGACCCAATGATGTGTTAACTACGAAATCGTTTATTGTAACTCATTTATTTAAAAATTCTAACATATCGCGGTTGAAAAATCGATTTCATTTATGCGAAACCCTCACCCGAGAACAGCACCCAACTTATTTATGCAATTTGCGATCTGGCTATCGGAGTACAAAGGATAATAGCAGTTGAATAAAATGCTTCAACACCACGAACACCAACATTCAGTTGATAAACGACTCCGCATAGTACGTCATGCAATCAAGAAAATGGCAATGCCCATGCCTTTCTCATACACTTTGGTGGGGAATCTTGTAGGTCGATGGGCAAGAATGCAATAAATCTCTCAGAACAACTAAAGTTATTTTGGGGGGATAGTTCTCCTTTAAGTTAACACGACCTTCTACCGACCCAGTCTTACTCAGCGTAAGTTCCAGAAGTGGTGGCGCACGCACTAGTCGACCTCAACCCAGCTCCTGCATCTAAACCATTTTCATTTTCGATTGTAAACAAACAATTCACATATTATACTCCGAGTGTCCACACTGTCAACTCACGCTACCCTCTAGTCGTGTTAGCGCGTTACTCCTGGAAAAATTCAGGAGTAAATCAGTTGGCGTAAAGGCCATCGTGTGAACACGGCTATTATGAATGTACAGGTGATGTTATCCTATGGTACAAGTATGAACACTGCAATTTTACCGGTTCAAGTTCAACCAAGAGTTGGATCCAAGACTCTAGCCCTAATGGCCTAGGACCATTATGGCTTGTCATGACTCATCTGAAATACAGGTACAACAATCCACACAAGCACAAAACATGAAGCCTATCACTTGAATGGGTTGCTGGATCCAGACATAAAACAATTATAAACTGTTTGATAGAAAGAACACAAGTGAGCTCATGGAAAGGGTGGGTCTAGATGAAACTGTGGTGGAAGTGGTAAAGAGAAGTGGATTAAGATGCATGGGTCATGTGGTGAGAAGGGGAAGATCATGCACCTGTGAAAAAAGCGTGGGGTCTGGAAGTGGATGGCATTTGGGGGAAAGGAAGACTGCATATTGCATGGAAAAATTTGGTGAAGAAAAAAGGCAGTAAGGTTGGTTTAAATGAGGAGGATGCTCGAGACAAATGTGCGGTATGGTATGTAATCCCGTAGGATTTTTGTGCCAAAGTTGATTTTTTTTCTTCCCCGTTTTGGCTTCAAAAGGGTCCCAATTGGCCAAAAATGATGGGGTTCAAATTTTCAGACCCCTCCTTCATTTCCTGGGGGTCCATATTGGGAGCCAAAATGGCTTATATAAAGCGCAATAGGGAAATTTGGTGTCTTTGGGAAAATTTGAACCCCATTAATTTCTGATAGCTTGGACCCCAATGAATCCAAAAATGCAACAACAACAAAAAATCAACTTTGGCACAAAAATCCTACGGGAGCTGTTTCAGTGACATACTGTACCACACTACAAGGGGAAGTAGAGAAAAGGAGTGCCATTATGGCATGAAAGTCAGTAACCCCTTTTAAGAAGGAAATGCAGACTTTAATAAATAATGATGATGATGATGAATCTGTATTATTTGGATAAAGATCCACACACATCCAACAGAACAGCACATTTGCATAAAGTGTGGTAAAATTTGATATTAATAAAGGATAAAATGAAAAGAATGGGGAAATAACTTTTTGCAACAAATTTAATTTGCAAAGATAATATTGGTAGAGTAGATTAATGCTTTAATCTTGCCAATATAAAAGGTTGCAATATTCCTAACGCAGCAATATCGGAAGTCACTAAGACGCTCCGATAATCTTTACATGCACATGTAGATGTGCAGAAAGAAAAACATAAACAAAATAAAACAAAACAAAATATGAACAGACAACTAACACCATAACAGATCTGCATTCACATGCGGATCTGCAGGTAGTGAATATTGAATGGTTATTGCCCTAGACTTCTGTGTTTGTTATTGGGTGGGTTAAATTACACAAATTAGACTTTTACACTTTGGACATGCACATGTATGAGACCATCTACTGAGATATATATGGATTTAGCAAACAACTACAAACTTTTATTGCTGGACCTTTGTACCGCTTGATAATTCATACATGTAAACATTGATTCTCCTTATATCATATCTTTTATTCATCCACTAATACATACAGTACCCAGCTTTCTTACGTCAAACAGTTCTTTGAACTCGTGGAAGTATGCAAATTCCAATGTCGAACGATTCTGACACATCACGTCATACATACATGTATAATGATGTCAGAGAATAGATTCCTCCAATCGGATATGAGAGAATGATGAAATTAGGGCATGACCATATATGGTCTTATTGGTCTGCAGCATCTTTAGCTTCGAGCCCAAATCTAGAAGTTACATGTACACACTCAGAACACCACATTTGCATAGTGGTAAAATTTATAATTATAAAGGATGAAATAAAAAGAATGGACTACCGAACTGATTTTTGGGAGGGCTACAAACTGAAATGTCTAATGATGGTAGAGTAGATAAAGTTGGTACGGACTAAGAGTAGATTATCAATAAGATGGGGCAAAAAACTCATTGATGTTGAATCATGGAATTTGATGTCTACATTTGCAGTTAATGCATTAAAGGGGAATTCCATCCCGATAATATTAAATCAGACATAAGACAGGCTTTAAAAAATCTGTCAACACTTAAATGTCTGGAATGGTATATAGAGCGGATTCATAGCTTTGTGACGATTAACATTCTCCGAAAATGTTATTTAATTGTAATAATATAGTTGGGAGAATTAAGGAATCAATCAGATCAGTTTCCCCAGTTTTATTATTAATAATGGTTTGTTTTCACTCAAACTTTTAGATTATCTTTAATTGTACATCTATCATTGAAGTCACTACCTTAGCACCATTTCTCATCTGGACAACGTCCCTTGAATTTGGTTTTAATAGAAGCAAAAAAGTTAGAGAAACAATTCAGTGAAAGTTTGAGAAAAATTGGACAACAAATAAAAAAGTTATGACTCTTCAAAATCATGAAAATCATGGAATTTGCGGGACAAATTGGCAATGCGGTCAGAATGTTGTGATGTCATCCCCTCACAATTCACCACTTATCTGAATGACAGAATGACCCTAAATCTCCATTTCTCTGAATGTTAATGGAATAGTAGATCTATTTTATATGGGGGTGCATGAAAGAACATGTTATCCATATACATGTATGATCGAGATAGGCACAAAGAAAATACATCTTTTGATCAAAAAGGAATTTAATGACATTTCTTGCATTCAACAAATTATTAAATTTGAGGGGGTGACATCATAATTAGAGATAGCGTTGCCAATTTGACTCTGAGATTTAAAGTATTTCATGAAAATTTATTGTCCGATTTTTCTCAAACATATTATCAGGGTGGAATTCCCCTTTAATCCTGCCAATATAAAAGGTTGCAATATTCCTAACGCAGCAATATCAGAAGTCACTAAAGTCACTCTGACAAACTTTATATGTACATGTACTGTACCTGTAGATGGCCAGAAAGAAAAACATAAACAAAATAAAACAAAACAAAATATGAACAGACAACTAACACCATAACAGATCTGCATTCACATGCGGATCTGCAGGTAGTGAATATTGAATGGTTATTGCCCTAGACTTCTGTGTTTGTTATTGAGTGGGTTAAATTACACAAATTAGACTTTTACACTTTGGACATAAATGAGACCATCTACTGAGATATATGTGAAGCAAACAAGTTCAAACTTTTATTGCTGGACCTTGGAACCACTTGATAATACATACATGTACTGAATATTGATTCTCCTTATATCATATATTTATTAATCCACTAGTACATACGGTACCAAGCTTTCTTCTATCAAACAGTTCTTTGAACTCGTGGAAGTATGCAAATTCTAAAGTCGAACCATTCTGACACATCACGTTATACATTTTTGATGATGTCAGAGAATAGATTCCTCCAATCGGATATGAGAGAATGATGAAATTAGGGCATGACCGTATATGGTCTTATTGGCCTGCAGCATCTTTAGCTTCGAGCCCAAATATAGAAGGTACAAGTACACATTCAGAACACCACATTTGCATAGTGGTAAAATTTATAATTTAAAGGATGAAACAAAAAGAATGGACTACTGATTTTTTTTTGGCTACAAACTGACATTTCTAATGATGGTAGAGTAGATAAAGTTGGTATAGAGACTAAGACTAGATTATCAATTAGATGGGGAAAAAACCCCATTGATGTTGAAACATGCAATTTGATGTCTACATTTGCAGTTAATGCATTGAAAGGGAATTCCACCCTGATATAAAAGTGACTCTGTATTTGTTGAAGGTTGATAAAATATAATTAAACTGTAATAATATAGTTGGGAGAATTAATGAATCAATCAGATCAGTTATTCCCAATTTGTATCATTAATAATGGTCCGTTTTCACTCAAACTTTCAGATTATCTTTAATTGTACATGTACATCTATCATTGAAGTCACTACCTCACCACCACTTTCTCCCATCTGAACAATTGGTTTTAATAGAAGCAGAAAAGTTAAAAAAGTTAAAAGTTAGAGAAACAATTCAGTGAAAGTTTGAGAAAAATTGGACAACAAATAAGAAAGTTATGAATCTGTCAAAATCATGAAAATCATGGAATTTACGAGACAAATTGGCAATGCGGTCAGAATGTTGTGATGTCATCCCCTCACAATTCACCACTGATGTGAATGACAGAATGACCCAAATTCTCCATTTCATTGAATGTTAATGGAATAGTAGACCTATTTTATATAAAGGTGCATGAAAGAACATGTTATCCATGATATTTGATCGAAATGGAATTTCATGACATCTCTTGCACTGATTCAACAAAGGATTACATGTGAGGGGGTGACATTATAATTAGAGATCATGTTGTCAATTTGACTCACAGATTTCATGAAAAGTTATTTTCACTGATCTGTTCTTCTCATTTTTTCTCCTAATATTAAAACAAACTTATTATCAGGGTGGAATTCCCCTTTAATCTTGCGAATATAAAAGGTTGCAATATTCCTAACGCAGCAATATCAGAAGTCACTTTAGTCACTCTGAGAATCTTTACATGCACATGTAGATGGGCAGAAATAAAAACATAAACAAAATAAAACAAAACAAGTCAACGCAAAGCATCCCCTCTCGCAGGGTACAAATGGCCTCTATACGTCAGAACAAGTTACCTCCATTGGACTATACTATTATATTACTAGGCAAGGAAGTTAACCCCATTTTCACATATATAATTTTTTTTTTTGCATATTTAATGAGCTATGACCATTCACCTTTGACCTACATACTCAGAAATCGAACTTGGGCTGTACATGTACATGTATTTTGATACCATGTACCTTCATATTAAATTTCATTAAAATTCGTCAAACATTACTCAAGTTATCGAATGGAAACCAGATTCACATATTTAATGAGCTATGACCTTTGACCTACATACTCCGAAATCGAACTTAGGCTGTGTTTTGATACCATGAACCTTCATATCAAATTTCATTAAAATCCGTCAAACAATACTAAAGATATGGATCGGAAACCAGATTCGCATATTTAATGAGCTATGATCTTTGACCTACATACTCCGAAATCGAACTTAGCCTGTATTTCGATATCATGTACCTTCATATCAAATTTCATTAAAATCTGTCAAACATTACTGAAGTTATCGATCGGACACAAAATTTGTTACGAACGGACGCACAGACGGACGCACGCACGCACGGAAGGAAGGACGGACGGCAGCGTTACTAATATATTCCCTCCGACTTCGTCGCCGAGGGGATAAAAATTGGATAGGCAAATAAAACCATACCAGATATTCTGCACGTACATGTACACAAATATTGAATATCAAGTGCTCTAGCCTTTGGTGTTTATTAGACTTTTAGACTTTGGACATGAATGAGACGATCTACTGAGATATACAGTGCGTCCCAGAAAAAACGAAACCGAGAATTATCATTTCATTTTAATCACTCATGCAAGAAATATGCATAATATGAGTTGCATCAAATGAATGAGAAGGATATAAGCTTTACGAATATGTTTCATTTATTAATTATAATTGTGATTAAGTTATGATAAAACATCGATAATTCTCGGTTTCGTTTTTTCTGGGACGCACTGTATATGTATTTAGCCAACACGTACAAACTTGTTGCTGGACCTTGGTACCACATAATAATTCAATTTGTACATGTAAATATTGATTCTTCTTTATTCATCCACTAGTACATGCTTCTTTATTGTTTCAATTTGTTCTGTGCACATATACATCGCGTGATGTAAAATGATGGCAGAGAAGGAATGACGTAATGGGGGAATTACCATGTACGGTCTGATCGGTCTGCAGTATCTTCTTGCTCAAATCTAGAAGGTACACTACACAGTCACGCTATCAGCTTGAAAGGATAGAGCTCCAACATTGATCATATTACTTCATCAGCATACAGGTAACCATTCTGTATATTACTTAATTCATACACGTATCTACATGTATGTCATTTTTAAAGTAATCTAAATTTTAAATAAAGACAAAATTGGGGCATTTTTTTATATCCAGCAGTGCAAGAGTGTTTGGTAACTGTAGTATGCTTGTAGTGAGCAAGCGCCAAGGCTTCTATTGCTTTGATTGACCATTCCAAGCCTTTTTGAGGCATTTTCATGAAATTATTTTATGCATGTTAGTTATAACAATTAACAAAAGAACAATAATAACAGTAAGTTTCCAACCTTAATAGAAATCTAGCTCAAATCAAATACCGAAAGAGATTATAACGAAGATCTGAAAATTCACTACAGATATACAATTTGGTTGCCACCATACTGTACATATCAAGTAACTTATCCGAATATTAAAATTATGGGATAATTAGACACGCATGTGAGTATATAGATGAAATGCACTACAAATGATACAAGGAAATTTTAATAATGCTATACATGTAACTTTTGTTGTTCCTTTCAGATCAGCTCACACAAGTTCAACCCAAACAGAGAAGAAAGGTAACGACTGAATTCAGAGACTTTAGGAGCACTGACAAAATATGTTTTTGGAGGCTGCTCAATAGAAGAACGCAGCCTCCTGGTAGCAATTACATAGTTTAAGTTTTGTTTTATTTGCACTGGACTGTAAATTGACAAGTGCTCTGTCCACACACCATTCCAGCAATTCATGGCACTCCTTGCAGTTACTTGCCTCACCTACCATCCCAGTATAGCTTCCTGAGTGAGCTGCCAAAGAGATTACTCCATCAAGTATCAAGTATAAGTATGGACATTTCATGTGAATCTTACATCTTTACACTTGATGTTTCTGCAACAGATTCACTAGATCCAGCATTTAGCCCATCTTTAGTGTGTTCATGTACATGTACTTGCCACTTTCAGGCAGGAGCGAATATAACTGATTTCACGAGAGAAATAGACTAGCAGTAATGCAAACGGATCAACTTCAAGGCTATGACTGAGCTTTGCATTCATTTCAGGGAATTCTGATCTAAACTTTATGTGAAGCTGAACAGGAGACTGCGACAAATACACATAGCATTATAACTGCGCACAAGAAAGTTCCTGCAGCTACTGAGGACAGACAGCTCTGGTTTATTGATTTTCAGCATCTACATGACTACAACTAAATTTGTCATAATTTCAAATGTACTTCAGCTGGAACTATAAATGCCAATTTAACTACTACTTTAAATGTGAATACAATGTGATACAAGTACATAATACAGGTTGAGTACATGTACATTCAAAATCATTTAGGACAACTGATATTCAAGCAGGCCTAAAATTTGTATGTAGCATCGTCTCCTTCATTCCAAGCCTGTATTTAGTTCATATTCAACGATCTCTACATCGTTTCAGAGTTGAAAAATTCAGCATGGGATTGCAAGGCATCATTATCATTTTCATTATCGTTTTTGTTGTAAGATGTGATTCACAATTTCAGTATATTATGGAAGGGGAAAATGTAGACCTCTATTTCCCATATCCATGTGAAAGTGCGAGAGTTACAATACAGTGTGGAAAAAGAATGCCTTTTTACACTTTAACTGATTTGGAATCTCTCTCACTGGCTCCTAAACAAACAAACAGATTCACTGTCCAAATCAACAATGAAAGTAATGAATGTTCACTCCATCTTAGTATCACTCCAGCAAAAAGAACTGATGCAGGTACATATATTTGCGTGGCCTATGCTGATGATGGTTCAACTACAATCAACCAAATTGGATTACATGTTGATTTTCTGCCTGGTAAGGCATCATGTACACTGAATGAAGAGTACATGGTTGAGAATTGGGTAGCACTGAATTGCATAGCTTTAGTTGGGAGTCTATCAGGTCAAATTAATTGCTATCAAAATGGAGAAAGAATGCCTCCAAAGATCAAACCTGTTGAAAATTATATTCATTTAGAGCAGACTATACTACTTCAGAGGACAGCAGAGCCCGTGTTTTGTTGTACTTCTATCCTAGAACAACCTAAAGGTAGGTGCGAATGTCGTGATTTTCAATGGGATTCTTCTCATGGTACCATACTGAATAGCACCATAAACCCTTGTGTTTCCACAACACCCAAGCAAGACCAACTGGTGACCACTGCAGTGCCAAGCTCCTCAGTTTCTCAGTCTATGCTAGCCAAATCTACCAATAAGATTGAAATTGGACCAGAACTGTTCTTGGTCTACTGGTCATACATGTATATCATCACAATCAGCACTCTACTAGTGACAGTGGTTTATTTTGTTTTAAGGCTGATATTGAAATTGAAACAAGGCAAAAGAAAGTCTCTCAAATATGAATATAGACATACATCAATATCAGATATAGACGAACACAATATTTGAGGCATAACAAAACATATTTATGTAGTACTACATGTAATTTACATTGCATTCAGGAAAACATATATCTGTGAGGGGGGATAAATACAACTTGGTGTCAGTCAAATGTATCATATAATTTGCATACATTTTACATTTCAAAGCATAATTAGCTTGTACAATGTAAGATGATTAAAAAAGAAAGATGATTCAAAAAGAAAGAGTAAGGAACTCTATTCCTAATCATTCAATGAACAGAAGTCAACTGGGACCATATTATTACTTAAACAAAATACAAAAAATTGACGAACAAGGAGCCTGTCAGTCAAAAAATATTATAATTACTTGCACTCAAACTCATTTCTTGTGTTAGATACATGTAGGTAGATTGTTGAATTCATGTGTTCACCGCCTAATACAGTACAAGTAAGGGTAAGAGGGCATACACAGGTTTTTAAAAAAAAACATTGTTTTACATTAATTTGTACTGCTACATGTTGTACTGCAACATCTTGTTGTTACTTTTGTTTTAGAACACCTTGTTGCACACAGAGTAGTCATTTGCAGGTTTTATTTGTTAACTTATTCAAATATAAAAAGGTTTTTTGATATTATCGTCATATATTTTCTTTTATTTAAATATGGCATGTACAGTGTATATGGCAAATGTATAAATGTGTAAAGACCAGTACATTACATTGATATATCTGTTGTTACGTTTTATTTCCGTGTTTCATTTTAAGCTTTCTCTATATATGTTAACTTTATCCATTCTGTTTGCTTACTTTGTTTAATAGTCAATGACGTGTGTGCTGAGTGCGGTTCTTTGTAGAGCATGTAAATATTCATGATATTGTTGTGTAGTATCGTCCCAAAACCCAGTAAAGTACCCTCATATTTGAGATGCACTTAAAAGCCAACTTTATATCTTTATAATCCTTCCCCATAGAAAGACCAAGTGCATCCATAATCTCCTTCCCAGGAAATACCACCAATGTTATGTTTAAGCCCATACATAAAACTACGAAGTAGTCCATTGTCTTGGCGGCTCTCATTTATGTCTTTGTCCCTTTGACACAATGTAACCTACCCTCATATTACTTGTATCCTTCTGGATAAATATTACATGTTCTGGCTTTCTGAGAGGAGTTCAGTTTTGATCACCATTAGATCAAGACCCTCTTTCTAGCTGGCTCTCTCTTCATCTTGTGTTTTACATATGTGGAAGTTCGTATGATGTGACCGATTTGAGTCTCCAAGGTTTGGAGATAATAAATACTCTTGATATGACTCTGGAATTGCTAGCCTCTCCTTGCTGCTTTATATTTATGTACCTCTCCCGACTGCGAATAACTAAGACACCGATCCCAAACACGACATGGTGGAGAACCCGGTTTTAATTTAAAAGAAGCTTTCCTTGATTATACTAATTATTGCGATCGAGGAGAACACGGTTTTGAAGAATTTTCTTCAATAAGAGATCGAGGAGAACCCAGTTTTGTAATATATTCCTACTTAATTCTGATTGTGAGGAGGACAACTGAAGTGAACATTTAATATGACGACGACAGCTGCAGCCTGATCCCTACATCATGGACCAGATCGACCAAGGCTTCGACGATGGTGACCTGTCGACTGGTGACGACGATGATGAAGACGATGACAACGATGACAAACTTCCATGCACCAGCTATATACAGCAGACCACGTTGGATAGACAACGGACCAGGAACGACACCGACGAACAACAACAACGCCCTTGGCATAGATAGACAACATGCACCCAGGACCATGATGAGGACATCGACGCCTCAATCACTACAACCAGAATTTTTGCTCAATAACATTACAACCTGAACTTTCAACTTATCCTAATTTTTCTTCTTCATACTTAATGTATGATCCGCTGTTTTTTAAATTTTAACACACCAGACAGATTGCTAGTTGGGTAAGTGATTATTTTGTGTTCCAAGTTTGTGAGTGAGTGTGTAAGAGAGGATAGTGTTGTAGTTAATTGTTTTAATGCTTTTAATAATGTACATCTGCGTAATTTATTTGCAACAAATTCGTAGTAATTACATGTAGCTAGTTAATTGTTTTTTAATACTTTTAATAATGTGCATCTGCGTAATTTATTTGCAACAAATTCGTAGTTTGCACTAGCTGTCTTTTCTTTATGTTCACTGACCTTGACCAAAATTACCCCAACCGACCAGACAAGTACGACTGTGGTGACACATTATAGTATATGTAGCTAAACATGATAAATGATTTGGAAGTTTAATAAATTACATCACCACCCTATATAAGCTTGTCTAAGACTAGATCAATTGCTCAGGGCTTTCGTAATCCTGCCAATTTGCAGTGGAAAGGTGAGACAATATAATTTGTGATTTAAGGGTAATGTCACATGCTATTCTAAACTATTAATTAGCTTATCACTGTTTGAGGATTTTGTAAACCTGCAACATTTCTGCAGTTAAAAGATGGACAGATTTTGTGTGATTGTGTTTTATTTTGATTCTATCATCTTTTTGTGTTTCGTATTCATATTTTTGTAATTGTAGTTCAAATTTTTAATTGAGTGGAAATTAGTTTAATGAATGAAATATCTAAATATTCACCCAGGGTTAGAGATGCAGTTACCAGTGCAGGCAGTTTGACGCATAAAACTGACAGATAGTCAGTTCACTTCATAATTTAAATGAAGATTTGTCTCTGCGATATTGGTTAACTGAACAAACCATGTGCATATATATAGATACGAAGTTTGTTTTATTAAATTACTGTAACTATTTGTTGTTGTTCTCACTACCACGAGGCTGATTAAGAAGACACTAAATTACTAACTATTGACCATATACTTGCGACAAACAGACTATATACTCAGAGGACACTTTGCAGTATGACACTTACTTCGGACCGGCACATTATGAAACATATACAATATTAGTGAATTGATAGGAAGTCAATGATACTGACTTATGTTTGGATTTGTTTTAAAGGAATTTGCTTATTGTATTGTCGGAATAGGAATAAATTTGTATTAGCTGTTAATTGATCATAATTGCTGTTACATTTTAATTCTTACGTCGCTTTTGATTGACAAATTTGAAAATATCTGTTTGAGTTGTAATTGATTTTGATTCATTATTTAAAAGTTTTATGATTGTACAAATATTTGATTAATAACGGGATAGGTAAATGATTGTACTGCATTTCCATGTCCCTATTATAGGTCTTGTAGCATGGGCTTACTTTCATTACCTTGAGCGCACCCGTTGCTTTCATATTTCATATAATATATAAGCTTGAAAGGTGATCATAATCACAACATATACCTACGGAAATTAAGTATCAAACTCATTTGAATACAAAGTAACAATTTGTTTGAGTTCTTTATTCATTGAATCATTGCTCATGCATTGGTTAGTGTCGTTCATTTTTAGAGAGAACGATCGATATGTAAACCTAGCGTTAAACTGAATAATGTTGCATTAAGGTTAGTAAATATTTGTTTGATTTGCAATTTTGCATAATAGTCTCCACTATTTTTTCGTTTTAGTATATGTGTTTAGAATAGACTCAGTGCTTAAGCAATAATTGTTACTATTATAAGTGTTATCAGTTTGTGCTTCTATAGTCTGTATTAGAATATTAGTGATTTTCATGTAGTTAATTTGTAAATGTGTGTGAGAGAGATTTAAGAGGAATTGGAACAATAATCACATGTTTCGCTTTATTAACTAGGTTTTGTTTATTGTTCTGTTTAATAAGGAATGAGTGCCTCATTTTCCAAAGAAAGGGGATGTTGTGTAGTATCGTCCCAAAACCCAGTAAAGTACCCTCATATTTGAGATGCACTTAAAAGCCAACTTTATATCTTTATAATCCTTCCCCATAGAAAGACCAAGTGCATCCATAATCTCCTTCCCAGGAAATACCACCAATGTTATGTTTAAGCCCATACATAAAACTACGAAGTAGTCCATTGTCTTGGCGGCTCTCATTTATGTCTTTGTCCCTTTGACACAATGTAACCTACCCTCATATTACTTGTATCCTTCTGGATAAATATTACATGTTCTGGCTTTCTGAGAGGAGTTCAGTTTTGATCACCATTAGATCAAGACCCTCTTTCTAGCTGGCTCTCTCTTTTGGGACGGGACGATACTACACAACAATATTGACTACATGAAGTTAAGATTGCCTTTGTAACATTACTATGAATGTTATAAAGCTATAGTGGCATAAATAAAAAAACAATGTACAGTCCATATAATGATATATTCTATTGTTAAAATTATCCATGCTGTTTGTTTACTTTGATATCAAATGTCTTATACACAGAAGGCTTATAAATGTTAGTCAATGACGTGTTTGCTCTGTGCTATTTGAAAGGCATGTAAATTTGTATGATATTGACTGCATGAAGTATAGATTGCCTTTGTAACATACTCTTTGAATGTTACATAGCTTTCAGAAAAAACTGAAGTCCATATTACGATATTTAGTATTGTTGCCATTTATCAACTTCAATTTACAAGTCAACATAGTAGTAGAGTAGAAGTGTCGTAGTCGAGTGGTTTAAGCACTTGACATGGGTCCGATCCCCGTCATGGCACTAATGTCATTTGGCAGGCATTAATCTACATTTGCCACTCCTTATCCAGGATAGAAATGGGGACCTGGTAGGATGCTACCATATGGTAGCAAATACTCCATAGAGAGTGGAGATGGTGCACATTCATTGTGCATGAATGAATCCGAGTTTAGAAACAAGTTTAATAATATCTGTAAAAACGCTTAGTGGTGGTATTTCGTGCTATAGAAATCCAGGTTATTATCAATGTATTTTTCTCGCACAATCACCATTTAAATCGATATCATTATATTGTAGTAGTATTGATATTAATATAACATTTTACAATTTACAATCATTTTTTTGTTTGTGAGGTTTTTTTCTTTCTTTAACTTATTACTGATTTTTTTAATCTACTGTTTTTAATGCATTTTTATATGATACAATGTGAATCAAGTATTGTTAGTCTTCAGATTTTTTTATTTGGTATATTTTTAATAAAACCAAAATTGTTTTGATTTGATTTGATTTGAAATGATAATACCTGAATAAACAATAACTAATTTTTTTTTCTTCATTTGTTTTAGTACGTTATTTGTAATTTAGAGGGTGTAAATATTGATGTCAAGTGTAACTTACTATGAAGACTTCTGGCTGGGACCCAACAAATACGCACGTCTATTTACATAAAAATTTTGACAAAAGATCTTCCATGGCAGATTTTCCTGACAAATTGTCCATATACATATAGAAATTTGGTAAAAAGACGATTATCACATTTAGTTCTATCAGTAAACAAACAACCAACTTGTACTTCACCCTACATGTATATTTCCATACCATCCACCCTTATCCACTAAATTATGATCAGATCTGAACTAAGTCTATTGAAACGTTCAGTAACAGGGTTGTTTTTCTTAATGATGACAGTAAGTGTACTTAGGCTTCACATTTTGAATCTTATAACACAAAGCTAAGTGAAAATGTGCAGGACCTTTGTTGCACATAGTTGTCATTCATTTACACGCAATGATTTTTTTTTTTACAGCAGCAGTTTATCACTGCATATCTGACCAAGCCTGGACTATCCAACCCTTTCAACTCAAGAGTTGTTCTGAAATACCCTACAGTATATTCCAACAAAATTTAATACTACATGAAAAGCACAAGCAAAAGCTCAACAAAATGTACACATATTTCATGCATTTAAAGTCTTGTACATTTCCATAGGTAAATGTTCATTGACATAACGCATGGTTTCTCATAAGGCGCATCTTCATCATTTCGAGATTGCCAAATAGCCCGCTATTTCTGATTTGGGAAATAATCCCAAAGTTACAAATGGCGTCTTTATCAGCTCGATCGAGATTAGACCTCAAAACTTGAAACTCTTGAGAAATTAGCTCGAGATATTTTGCTCAGCGTTCGCGCATAGTGTGAGTCTCCGGTCTGGTGAAGTCGCACCCGACAAATAGCTGGATATTCTGCCAAATAGTGGGATATTTTGCAAACTATCCCAAGATATCTTGGGATGACAATCCCGACCAAATATCCCGCTAATTGCAACTTTGGGCTGATGAAGACCAAATTAGCTGGAAATAGCGGGATATTTGGCAATCTCGAGCTAGTGAAAACAGGCCTAATTTGGGCTGTCACCAAGCCTAGGCAGGGATGCCAACCTTTCAGAGCACAAATCCGTAATCATAAGGCTAAAAATCAGTAATTTGGAGACAAAATCCGTAATTTTCTGCGCGACGCAAATTTTTCTGCACGCTGGCAAGCGCAGCTCCCGCAGGCAAGCGCGATAGCACAACAAGTTAAATAAAAGTAACATACCTGTTCATTAGTTGGTGTTACACGATGCATTTCCATTTCTTACTGTATTCTTTTTTAAAAGTCTGTAACTTCTTGCCACGCTTCTTAGTTGTGGAAGACATGATGATTGATATCTAAATCCAACCAACATGAGTTCAGATTGTCGACGAAAATCGACGAACGCCGTGACAGCCTGTGAGAAATCCGACAGTGTACACGGCGCTAGCGTAGCGAGGCCTGGCGCTGGGGGGGCGGTAGCGGCGCGGCCAAGAGAGGTATTTCACCCGGCCCCCGCTCGCGAAGCACATGTTGTATGCACATGTATGCACTGAAAGGGGTGTGCTAGATAACAAATTGTCCAATCGGAAGCCCTGTGGGATTTCTATGCATGGATTCAAGGATGGCTGCGCTGCAATAGTCAAAAGTACGTGCTAAACCTTAAACGTGCTAAACCTTAAAGTGCTAATTTTGAAAATCGGCAAAATCAGCAAAATCCGGAATTTATGGTATGAAAATCGTACCGCCCGTAATCGGCCGATTTCCCGTAGAAATTACGGGAAATCCGTACTAGTTGGCATCTCTGCCTAGGGCATATACCAACCTTGATGAATCTGCTGACAACTTGGGATGTGTACTTGGGTAGGTTAGGGACCTTGCCATGTTGAATCAGACAGACTAGGATGAACTTCTTGTATGCCTCTAACATGATGTGACTCACTGCCATGGATGGTGTTGTGATTGCCTGGAAAGAGTAAATGTCCAACAAAAATATCAACATGTGGGGATTGCTTAAAAAAAAGAGACACGTTGACAAAGAGACAGAAAGACAGAGAGGGAGGGATGCAGAGAGAGATGCAGAGAGAGAGAGAGAGAGAGAGAGAGAGAAAGGGAGAGAAAGGGAGAGAAAACAAAAAAAAGAGGAGGGAGGGAGGGAGGGAGGGAGGGAGAGAGGGAGGGAGGGAGGGAGGGAGAAAGAGAGAGAGAGGGGAAGAGAGAGGGAGGAAGAAGAAAGACAGTGAGACCGACAGAGGGGGTAAAACACAAAATGCAAGAAGAACTTTAATCATGATCAATTGTAGGCCTATTATAAATATTGATAAACAATAAAAACCCACAAAATCAGGAAAGCTGAGAATTTAAGAAAGTCCTTGATACATTAGCTGCAGGGTCCAAGATATTCACTTCAAATCCATATTACACTGTATGTGTGTGTAAGATAGTGCTTTCCACATTTAGATATCAACTTATAAATACCAAATTAACAACTCAACATAAATGTACCCTGGATACACATACATTTTGGTAAGAACAAATCCACAATAAAGACTATGCAATAAGTATGTAATAAACTAGTAATACCACAATGCCAATTAATAATATGGCAACCAAATCCTAATTTTGAAATATAAAATGTACATTAAAATAACACCAAGATAGATTTCACTTTACATTTGGCATGGCATTCAACAGTCTGCTTTTTAAGTGTGTATTTGTTTTTTCTAATATTCAAATTTAAATTCTTTTTATTTTATTATTTATTCATTAATATAATACAAATAATTTTATCTAAATTCTTGCTTACCACTTCAAAGAAGTACCCAGCCCTATCCCATTTCTTGAGGGCTGTGTAGATCATCCCTCCATAGTAGTAGTAGCACAAGAAATGTGTCGAGTCAAAATGGCCGCCCTAGTTCACAAATAGATGTAAAGCAACATTGCAACATTTACACATCATGACATAAATTTGTATGAAAAGGCTTTCCAAAAGTATTTTCCCATGAATTTCGAAGTTTTCCAACCACCATCAAGAAAGTGGTACAAGACACGAACCTCTTATTTGGCCTACAATGTATTTTTCCTCAGGAAGATATATCTCTTTCATTGATTCTCCCCCCCCCCCCCCTCCTCCTATCTCTCTTTCTCTCTCTCGTGGTTGCATTGGTTGTAGACTGATGCGACCTTCGTCAAAACATTTGCAACAAAAACATAAATCTATAAACATGGTTGACTTTTAATCACCATAAAGCATTGAAATAAAATCTCACTATCTTAGAGCAAACTCTAAACCACCTTTCTGTAATTTTAAATATTTCAAATTCGACTGTTTGAAAACAAACACTAATGAGAGGTCCAAAATGTACACTAAATCAAATGATTCATACTAAGATTATCATCCTGGGAGCCATGAGAGCTTTAGCTCTGTGTCTCTGTGTACTTACCTCTTTGCTTATTTCTGTGATGTCAGAATCAAGAACTGGTAATGCTGGTTTCATACATTTAGATTTTAAGCAGAGCTGATGGTAAAGAGTGATAGACATATATAACACATGAAAGTGATCACTTGCAGCTCAATGATACGTGATGTTTTCAAA
The DNA here is from genome assembly GCA_035222895.1 of Strongylocentrotus droebachiensis. Classification (NCBI taxonomy): domain Eukaryota; kingdom Metazoa; phylum Echinodermata; class Echinoidea; order Camarodonta; family Strongylocentrotidae; genus Strongylocentrotus; species Strongylocentrotus droebachiensis. The sequence goes on along the minus strand of JAVYIG010002017.1, from coordinate 192,560 downwards.
AATGAGGGAAAATAACAAGCAAAACAAGGAATATAATATATGTATGATTAAAGAAATCCAGAAAAACAAATCTGTGCATGCATAACAAAATGATAAACAACTGTGACATGCTCTGTCAATTTGTTTATTCACAAAAGGTGATATTCAATAATCAATACACATTTAAAAATCATTTTCTGATTATTATCATATTCATCAAATCAACTAAAGAAATACACTGCATCAAATTTGGTGAGATTACAGTAAATGAATAAAACTTCTGTTGCCCTATAAAAGACATTCAGCTTCCTTGGAGTAAAAGACTTGTTAATTTACAGCCCACAAGACCCAATGTTGGTCTCGCTGGTTTTCTGATAAATCATTTGAGGGTCCACAAAACTGATAGTTTCCCAGACCAACATGTCAGTCTTGTTGGTTGACATTTTTAGGGGCTGTCTGTCTACTCAGATGTTTGTTTGTAGCTTACTAGCTTTAGCGAAATGTACAGCAGTGCCCCTGATTCTGCCTAGAATAGGTTTTTCCACAAAGCAAAATAAAACAGTTGAAAATAACAATTTTGTTTTAACGCAGAGTAAGAACCACATTGTTGCAACAGAGAGCTAATAAATACAAAAACTGTCTTGCTGAGGCTTCATATTACTTTAAATTTCATACAGATATGTAAAAAAACAACTTTAAATTCACCAATATCACCTACAATTGCGTCAATTGCATCTAGACACATCTTTTTGTGTGTCACTACATTTTGCCTTACATCAGAACATGGGCATCGTGACAAGGCAAACAGCCGATCTAGACATACCTGACACAGGTCTGCATGTAACGAAGTCAGTTGACCAGGATGTATCTGGATCCGTGAGATGGCGCTACGCAGGATGGTGATACCCCTGATGGCTAGGTTCCTCTGGATTAAACCCTTGGTCAGATGGTGCGCAAGAGATGCATCTACAAAACAGATGTGTACAATATGCAAGTAAAAGAGATATACAAGGCAGGAGTGAAATTCAGCTATTTATCTCTAAAAAGTAAGCAAGGTTTAAATGAGTTTTATACCACTAAATGATTAAAATAAAATAATTGTGAAGACCTAATTTATCTTTTGCTATTTGTGCATAGTTTCTTGCCCCCTAAAAAGCTGTTTCAAAATTCATTATAAAGCTTTTGCCCCCCAAAAAAACAAAACAATTTTTTTTTAAGTTGGCCATCATTACCAATTATATTAAGTTAAAACATAGCAAAAGTTGTTTAACTTTACAGCTATCTTAACTGGAGGACAAGGTTTCAAGTTTATACAATCACTGTTGTGCTTTTCTCTCGTCATGCCACCTAGATTGGTCAGCAACTATGGAATAGGTGGATCCAGATCCAGAAGTAGCCAAAACAAAAAACGCCCCAATTTTGATATATCAATGTCAGGGAACCCCCTCCTCCCCCAACTTCTGCAATCCTGGATCCGTCCTTGCCTAGCCTTGTGAACACATACTTCAACTTCTAATAGGTCTCACTCACTTAAGCTTTACAAGCTAAAATGCCGGAAGACACTAAGGAAAAACTCATTCAGCCAGAGAATAATCAATGTGTGGAATGGTCTTCCAGGCGGTGTTTTGGAGAGTACAACTATCAATCGTTTTAAATCTGGACGTGAGAAATGGTGGAAAGATGCCCCAGATAAATATGATGACAACCCCAACCAAACGAAACCATGGACAGGAACAACAGTCTAAAGACTGAATAATCCTGGATCAAGTTAGTCAAGTGAGTTACATTTACAATTTGCATTTCCCTTGTTGATGGACTTACAGCTTTCTGTGGTGAATCTGACTTGCTCTCCATTGCATGTTGAGAAGAAGAGTTGGGTCTGAGAGAAGAGCGTCTCAAACTCTGTCGCTGACGGAGATGAGGCCACTTGAAATTTAACATTACTGTGAACAGAATACATGAAACAAAATATTAATTGATAATTGAGGAAAGTGTATGGAAATATTAGTGGGCAAGTCAAAGATATTTGGTCATCAATACACATCCATGTCTACAATAAATAATGAGGTGAATTTGAAAAAAGACAAGAGTCCAGAAGAAGCCCACCAAGTGACTGTACAATCTTCTCGTGCCTAACTCTTTTACCAGGAAGGCATTTAAACAATATGTATTATACAAACACCTCTACATCGTTGAGTAATCAATATATCGTCTGTTGCAAAACAGAAGGATATAAACTTGTATTCTTTGACACAATGCTAACACCCTTATGGTTCTCAACAGATATGCAACATCCTGAGGATTCTATATTGATTTTGATGAGAAATAACATAAACGTCATGAAGGAAAGGAAGATCCATGAAGTATTCTTTAATATCATTATTGTTATAGTCTAATCTCCTATATCGCCGCTGTAAGAAAAAGCTGCATATTTATCAAACAGGAAGATGATGCCAAATTGAGGCCAGGCTCAGTGGTGAGAGGCTTTGTTTTTTTCAGCTGATGAAGGCACACTTACAGGATGGCTAGGACTCCTATAGAATGAAGCTGTGGATCCAGGGTCTCTAACACTGTATCGAGGTACGCTGCATTCTTCCTCAATAACTCCAAACACTTGGTGACCTCCTCACAAAGCTGAGCATAGTTACCTGATACAAAGAAACACAGAACATGATGAATTCATTGATAGGCACGTTCATGGGGCACTAGAGGGCGCCCTGCGCACATACCCAATCTGCGGTGGGTCGGCACTAATCAGCCCAAAACTTGGATATGGGAGGGTGGAAGGATATATCTTTTTTATAATGTTATCCGGTCTTACCCTTAACCATCCTATGTTTAATCTATGTAGAAATAACATGCGAGTACGATAAGAGAAACATCATGACATGGGGCCCATTACTGATACAACTTTTTAAATATTAGCCTAGAAATGACCACCAAACGGAAAAAATTGACATTTTTTCCCGACAAATCTTCATAAAATCTGAGTTATAAACAAGTCACATCTAGGTACACTAATACAAATACGATTTTCTGAAAATTCAGGTATGATTTTTTAAGTTTCTTTCAAGTATATTTATGCCAATATTCTTCACTGCTTCAAAATCACCATTGAAATTTTTTTTTGCAACGAATTTGATACGAGGTCCGCGAGTGTTCCCCGTTCCTTGTGTGTTGAAAGTTTGGTAATACATACATGTACAGTAGTTTGCATTGACTCGCGCAAGAAAAAATGGTTGAAAACAAAATGTCAAATGAAGAAATAAACAAGCTTTTGTATAGTTATAAGAGTTCTACCAAGGTTTCTTTGTCGATTTAATTTATTATATAGTCTCAATTAGAATTCAGAATTATCTCACTGAAAAGTTAGGAAAGCGACGATGTTCTCGATCGTAGTTATTTTCATTTTGCCAGCAGCCGATCTAGCATTGTTGTGGCAAAAAGCTAGCCCGCTGCCTTCCCACCGCAAACCTTTCCGAGTCCCGCTAAAATTGCGCGCTGCGGAGCTCCGAAGGTGCGTTGGTATCGCTGGCAAACTCTCAGCCGGCTAGCTCCCCACGAGGGACCATTCGCGGTATGGCGAGAGTGTGTGTGTGAGGTACGATTTTGGATTCGAGAACGCACGTAATGCAACCGTGGGCATCATTTTCAGCTGTCGAATGTCTACGACCAATTTTAGTAATAATACTTCTTCTTATATCTTTGGTTGTACATCAAAAATATAATTTCTTCAAATTTACTCCTGACTCGGTTCAGACTAATTTTCTGATGTGTTTTCAAGTCAATTTTTTGAATATATTTTGTTTGCATGAATTTGCCTATCATTGACTGGGATGAAAGAAGAGACTAAATATCATAAACTGTTGTGAGGTCAGAGTTTTTGTATTTTTGTAATGTGAATCACACCTGCACTAATTATCATCGGGAACACATGGAGGGTAAGCAAATTGCAATCACTCCGTAGCAAAATCCACATTTTATATTTATTTCCTGACCGATTTCAAAGTGCTTTTTATGGGAAGAAAGAAGAATCCACTACACTAGCATGACTCACGAACTCCAAAACCACTGTGCAATGCTCGGCGGGTAATTTTGTACACGTTTAAGCCTAGGTTTTGGTTACCCATCTCTTCATGCAAAGGTATGGATGCCAATTAAGGCTAGTTGATATAAACAACATATTTAAGATTATCCCCTAGGTACGGTTGCGATTAGCCGGAACCGCCGCAAGGCTAAGTGAATGGCCATGATGATGATGGGAAACCCAATCGTTTGCTCCTATCCAACACCGATGTCAGTGTATGGGACAATGCAATCATTCTAATCCAATATCATATTCTTCGAAGGTTCTAGAGCTTGATAAAAACATCAAATTTATTAAAAATACGCGATAATGCCCTACTATTTCGTAATATACTTAAAAACTTACCGTCAGTTGACAGGGAAACCACAGAATTCACAAATCCTTCCAACTGGGATGCCATGTTTGACACTGAAAATGAAATAATTATATTTATATTTCTGGCATAGCGCCCTCTCTCGTACTTACATATCACAAATTTGCTTGCATTTTTTCTTTTCTTCTCTTAAATGTTTTTTATGTTCATGCCTTCTTCATGCATGCATGTTTCATGCTTTATTTGATGTAAATAGTAAAAGTTCATTTGTATTATTTAGATGTGAATGTAAAATCATATTCTATGTAATAATATTAACATGCAGATTATTTTATGTATTGATTTTGTTATTGTTTGTGAAAAGCATTGGAGAAAATAAAATATCATTGAAAACAAAAACAAAATTTGGGTAAGATGGGTTTCATCCAGGAAAATCAGTTTAGTCTTATCAATTCTCATTAATTTCAGTTTAAAAACAAGCAATATGCAGAGGAAAGAAGTAGAAGACAAAGAAGTAGAAGTCAAAACTCTTTTTCGAAGTATTTAGGAGGAACAGAATCCAAGATCCAAGATCGAGGAGGAGCATGATAACAATTCTATGCTTTACCCTCATCTAGATGCTGAACAGGCGTTGATGAGTATTACCATAGAAGTAGAAGAAGAAGAAGAAGGGAAGGAGGAGAAGAAGAAGGAGGAGAAGAAGAAGAATGAAGAAAAACTACATTCCTACGAATTAGTGAGCCCTATATACATGTAGGCCTATCATTATGTCATATTTTTTTAAACATTACTTTCATAAATCATGAGCAGCAGAATCCCACAAAGCAATTGTTTGTTAGTTTGTTTTATTTCCACTTTTTCATATCAATACAAAGAAACATACAAATGAATATAATGAATAACATGTAAGTTTGACAAAGTTTGTTTCTAGTTTAAATAAAAGTTTCATACTGTTACAAAAGGAAAAAGCAGGAGACCACATGTCGTAAGTGTAAATGCTTAAACATGACCGTGGCCTCTGCCGAGTTAACAAAATAAAAGAACAACCCATGCAACTGCATTGTATTCAATGTTAAATAAGATATAAGTGAAGTGATTAAAAGTGAGCATGGCTGATTTAATTTTGAGTGAAAATAACAAAACAAATTTAGTGAAATATTTCGTGTTGAGAAGTGCATTTGTGCAAGGTGCAAAAAAAAATTAGCTTGGTGGAACAAAAAGAGACTAATACCGTGATATTAATTGTGTGTTGGTTTCAGCATGGACCTATTACGGATGGACATTCAACGTGATTCTTTCTTTGATCCAATCATAGTCGCCGCCTTCTGACTATGTGCATCTTAATGAGAACATTCAGATGTTTTAACAATAACGACTGCGTAAGCATTTTTGGTCATTGACAAAGGAGCAGTTTCCCTCTCTTGGGTTTTGTTTGGATGGTGTGCTGTGTAAGAGTGTGTCTTAAATAAAAGCATCCCCAATGGGGAGCAGCAAAGTTGAAAAGCAGACAATTTTGGTGATATGAAATGTATTATTACTGATTCGCAAACTTTCGCACACACCTATGACCTTATAAAACAATTAGAAGGCCATGATCTGTATAAGCCCTGTGCGTTGTAACTCTGGAATATTATGAGGAAATAGGGGGAAACGGGATTTTAAATCACAACCAAAAAATCCAAAAATAACCTCTATCTGGTAATATCAACATATTTTTCCAGAAAAAAATACATGTACAGTACACGGAAAAACAATTTCCGATTATAAGCCAGAACTGCACATCTATTTTCCATGATTTAGGCGAGTAATTATCTTCTGCGCATGTAGATTAACATGTGTAAAATCACTATCTTGATTCTGTCCCGGCTTTTTGCCGGCGACCATGATGAGACCAAAGGGAAGAAACATGTACGGAATGTTATTGAGACGACATTGACGGAGACAATCACAATGAATTCGTTAAGAAAACGATGAATGTCCATCCGTAATAGGTCCATGGTTTCAGTTACGGGTGATAATATTAAAATGTATGCAGGGTCCATTTCTGTTGACAAAGACAGAACAATTCAAGACATAACAAATTAGATAATTTTTAAATTTCTATATAAGATCTAGTAAACTATACTGAGTTAATAAATATGCTTTCATATAAGCTTTAAAAGAATAAAGGGAGGTCCTAGTTTTAATATGGTTCGGTAAGTTATTCCAAATATCTGGTCCATGGTGTCTAATTGATCGTAGGGCTAAACTAAGTTTGGGATTATTAAGATGGTAATCATGAGCATGTCGAGTTAAATATGAGTGTACGTTTACATTTAATAAATAAAAGTTTAAGAAAGATGCTGGAAGAGTTTGGAAATGTACTTATACATAAAAATGGCAGTTTGGAGCGTATGTATATCATAAACCTTTAATGTTTTTAATTGACTAAATAACGGGTTCGAATTTGCAAGATAGTTAGAGTGTGTAAAAATACGAATTGCTCTCTTCTGCAAAAGAAATATTGATATAACATTTATTTTGACTCTTGAAAGAGAAAGAGAGAGAGAGAGAAAGAAAGAGAGAGAGAGAGAGGGAGAGAGAGAGAGAGAGAGAGAGAATGAGGTTCCGAATAAATTGAAGTCAGTTCAAATAAATTATTCAATTATTTAAAGCTTTCAAATAAATTAAATGAAGGGCTTGTTAACATAAGCTTTTATTTCAATAACAGTGCTAAATTGCTAAATAATGGAAGTGACAGTTTGATATAATTATTATACAACTATCATCCAGTGGTGCAAAACAGAAATTGATACCTGTAATTGATTTGAAAGTCAAGGCCCTCCATGGCTCGACGAGTTTAACGCCACAAATGAATGCCGAAGGTAGCCACTCAATAGTATTGTTAATCTGTTTGATATGGCAAATAAATTAAACTGCATCTTGACATCTAAAGAGATCTCTTTCTCGCTCTTAACGTGGAGAAATTGCAGTGTCGCTTTTTGTGCTTACGGAGGAAAATATTGCATAATGATGAAAGCATCGCTGAGGCAGCTCGTGGGAGATTGACAACAATAGACATCTGCTTTTAATAGCTCGATAACAATACACGATCTACCTTCCATGAAGTAATTTCATAATTGGTTTATTTCATCATTCAGTATCTCTGAAGGTTGACGGCGCATTTCTTGTTTCGCTTACTGGTGCGAGATGAATATTCATTTTGATGGGTGGCTTCCATAGTAACGTTGTATTACTTACAAAGACCCCGCGGAAAGTCTCACTCGACTATTGAGTCGGTAATCGCAGGAACTACTTCCTCTTTAGTCTTCTAATTCCAATGGGATTGATTGTTCATTTCATTTAGGAACATCTATAGAATAATATCTTAAGCTATAGATATTGACTATCAAATCACTATGGCAACGGAATGAATTAGAGTTTAATTGACTACGTATAAAAAAAAAAGCGCACATCATGACGATTTGCTGAGAGATTTGTTTAGTTTGCTTCATGATAGTTACAGAGCGATCAACATCACTGCCAACATTAATCATCCTGAGATAGTTTAAGATCATCATTATCATTTTACCATTATTGGCGTTCTTTCTGTCTGTTCGTATCCATCATCATCATAGTGTTTTTACATCCTCGTGGTACTTTTGCTTCAACCGTCTCATCAATTTTATCAACGACGGAAAGCAGCTCACTTCCATCCAATCGGGCATTCCAACCCTTGTACGTTTGCACCATCGCATGATTGCTATAAAATGAATTGTCAGGACACCATGCAGACGTGATCTTTTAATTATTAAAACCACTTTCTAGATTCCGTTTGCAGATTCGTGTACATGTTCAACACCACAATATTAACATCAAGACCTTTCGATCTTCTGGGTACAGCATTCAACAATATTTATAGCAATTTTCTTGGTGATAGGGAACCATTAAGCAGACTCAACGTGTCTCAGCTATATAGCTATTCAATATTGTTTCAACGTACCTTTTCAGTGAAAGGTCTCCCCGTAAAGTGTTGGTGACATCGTGGATACCTGACTTTTTTGTTGTAAGAGAGGCGGATGCTTTCCCTCATCTAAAAGAGCGATCGGATTTGCAATAGGAAAGATAATGAAACGTTATCATGCTATTATATCTGCATAAGATTTGCGAAATGACGGTCAGCCTTGGTGACTCAAAGAACTATATCCTCAAAACAACTTCGCCCTTGTTTAATCTGGACGCCGCAAATACCATCAGGACTATATGCATGAAATTAATCTTCCTTCAGCTTTGCGGTAAGAAATGAGTGAATCAAAATAAAACGGAGAAATATATCAACCAAACCATAATTATAATCATCGTTTGATAGCGATAAAGCGGTAAGGTTATTTACGGAATCCCATAGTCCCAACGAACTATTTTTACGCAGAATGAACGCATCTTATAGAGGGAGGAATATCGACGGATATCAAAATTGATTGATAACAACGTACATTTCAGTAAGGTTATTTATAGAACCCGCAGTTTCTAATGACAAATCTAACTAATAGCCTAACGCCAGACAGGAATCTCCTACAAGTGACATTCTGATTAGTGGATTGATCATAATGGAGAACGGAGATGGGGAGATAAAGATGATGCGATCTCTGATGGGAGGAGAGTTGGAGGATCAACCCGAGGGGTCATCCGAGAAGGATGGATGGAAGAAGGTCAAAGTTAAGGTCTTATCGCCGAGGAGACCATGTAAACCGGATTATTGGGGAAGTAAGTATGACATTGTCAATATTTTTCAAGCAAGTTTTAACGTCCTTTGGCAATACGTATATTATTGCCACTCTTGTAACCGGCAATATACTATGACCAGGAAATGTTTAAGTATCAAAACTTGACATTTTGAAGCATTGCAAAGCTTAACAACTGTTACTTACAATACTGTTGGAGAATCATTTTCTTTATCATTTTCAATTGGTATGGGGGGAGAGGCACCTGGAGCACGAGAAATGTGTGGGGCCTGAGGGGGATATCTGCTCTAAAGGCGACACTTATTGTTCCGCTGTTAATTTCCTACACTAACCATTTTTACTTGAACCGTTTATACATACCCTAGCGTTAATCCTACCCCAAACCTAGCTTACCTAAAACCCAGTTATTACCACCCGACCCGAGCTATATATTTTTGACGACACAAAGCCCAGAACAATTTTCGCAGGAGCATTCTATCTGACCCCCGAAGCTGGTAGGCCTATCTATTATACACTGGATATAAATTAATCTGAATAACTTCCTCGTAGAGACTTGTGCAGCTTAATTACCGCAAGACGTTTTTTGGCGGAGGTTTCTAGACGCCTTAAAAACATTATTTTTGTATAAAAACAAGCATAAAGTAGTTATAATAAAAATGTCAGTAAATCTACTTGAATTTAACCTGCCCCCTATTAATTTTGCTTAAGGTCGTTGACCAACATTAATGGGTGTGTGTGTGTGGGGGGGGGGGGGGGGGGTATGGGAAACAACATTAATGGTTAATTAACGCTGAATAGGATGTACAATGACTGTCTTTCGGCGCCGAACTGCATCCCCACCATGCATACATGCTTTTTATTGTTCAGTGGTCTAGAAATATGAAGTCACGTAAAGCTAAAAATAAGGCACAGTTACAAAATGCAGTGAGACCTTGAGAATTTCGCTTCGCATTGTGTCCAAAATGTTACGATGAATATGATCAATAATGTTAATTTATTGTCACAGTTCTCTAGTTTAGTTCTATAGTTTCCCTGTGCAGTCCAGAAATAGGCACACAATCAGATATATCGATTGCGTTTGTTATACCTTTGCAATGTTTATAGTCTGATAAATAGTATATATCGAGGTGGAGTTGGAGGCGGGGGGGGGGGGGGGTGCAGTATGACGTTGAATCTCATGAGCAAGCGAACATGACATTAACCTAATTATTTAAGGTGGGCGTTTTGTTTCTGTGGATACCATGGGATACGGGAACACGTTATCAAATTGGTTGATTATTATTCTTGCCGTGGATAGACGAGCTGCTTGTTGCCATGAAGACCTGAAAACTGCGCCTTTGTGAAATTTCAATGCCCATTTTTAATTTGTATTGCTCATTTAAAAGATTGAAAAATTGACAATTGACAAAAATTAATGAAAGGTAATAAAATGTGAAAATGTATTGGATCACAGATATGGCGTATATAGTGTCCTGCTAGAACTTTCCTTTTGTATTCAATATACCTAACAAAATAAAACACATGTATGTTCCAACAGAAAACAAAAAGAAGAAGAAAATATTTCATGTATAGACAGTCAATACTCAAAGGATCATCAGATAAAAACAATCGCACCGTAAACACAATAGGGACAAAAATATAGCAACAGCAATAATAAAATCCAATCTATTCTTGCAAGGTCGGTTGATAATGAACTCCGCGATCGAGAGTGATAATAGTGAACACTGGTGAAGGTTAATTATTTCCGGGTCCTTGGATTGAAATATACAAAACGCGATTAATGTATTTACATTATACACTTTATATCGTCTGCTAGTCTCAGGATTGTTGTGAATTTTGATATTTGAATAGCCATCGACGGTGACAATAATTATGAACAATGCTTTATTGTATTTTTTCATTTGTAGTGTTATGGGGGAAGGTCACTGAGGCGCAGGGGCACAGGCAAATACATGTAGGATGAGATGATATTCATGTACATTTACACGATTGCATGCAATATCCTGCACTAATTTTCAAAATTCACGATCATGTGATGATGATGACGATGATGATCATAATGGTAATGGTGAAAAATGTGATGGTGATGATATTAAAGGGATCTGGTAACTTTGTCTCAGATTCTGAAACAAAATCCTGGATTTCGCTCATGCTGAAGCAATGATAATTATAAACCTTTAGATCAGTCAGGAACCCAATGACTTTTACAAACCGATCGCCTGTCTGATTATCAAGATATTTATGATTAGAATTACAAAAAAATTTAAACCGTTTGCTAAACGGTTTTCATAACACTACAGTTTATTGGAAAAAACGAGTATGGTAAAACTGGTCACTCGAAGATTTTTATTTTTTGAGGCACTTCTTGATCATTTTGAAGCTCATTTTTTTAGGGCTGCACTATTACACCGTATCACAGACACTGATAACACGTTGGGCCGTGCATCTCAGATTTAACATTGTTAGACGATGCCTTTAATGATGACGATGACAATTATGATGATGGTAATGATAATGATGACGATGATGATGGTGATGACATTGATGATGATGATGAAGATGATGATGATGAAGATGATGATGATGATGGTGATGATGGTGATGATGGTGATGATGGTGATGATGATGATGATGATGGTAATGATGATGATGATGATGATGATGATGAAGATGATTAGGATGGGGATAATTCTGGTGATTGTACAAACGATAACTTTTTAACAATAATAATGATACCGATTTATTGTACGTATATGGAAGAATTGATTATGTGAACAAATTAGATATGAATGAAATGGAATCAATAAAAGCAGTGTAAATAGCATCTCGTTGAGAGTGCTGAGAGGGGTTTTCCCTTCTACCCTGCGCGTTGTCAAATTAAAAAAACTATAATGTCTACGTCACAAGAGGGCGTTCAACAATATACATTCTGAAGGCATGTCGACCATCAGTTTGTGGGCTCTCGTTGAAATTTCTGACGCTTCATAATAATTGGCCGGCTTTAGCATGGTTGCTATGACTAATGGCATTAGGTCTATAAAAAAAAAAGGATGTTGTATTGCCATTTGCGACCGACGCAACAATCTTAAAATCTATGGTCGGCCTTTCATTCAAGTTTTTTTTTTTAAATGTTTGATGAATCAAACAATATGTATTAAAGCATTCAAAACTGCAAAAAATCAGCCCACAAGAGGGAAAAAGCATCCCCCCCCCCCCCTAAATTAAAAAAAAAAAAAAAAAAAAACACCTACAGACCGACCAAGGTGCTAGCACCTAAATGGCAATACCACACATTTGTATGTTATAGGGCTTATGGTGTCTTGGTATTTTAGGCACCCATTATCTTCAACTGGGTCGGGTGTGGTCAATAATATGGCACTAAAGACCACGAGATCTACTTTTGAATCGTTATATTTTATGTCGATGGGCATGAGTAAGATCACATTTTTTAATGAAAATCAATATCCCAAAACTTTTGTGTATTAGCTGAATAATTAATAGCAGAATAAGAAAAGCGCTTGAAATTATAATGCATATCTATACCAAGTTTATTTCCTCAAACCATTGTCTGATTGTAAACATTCATATATTATCCAATACAATTACTTCCCGATACAAGTTAAAATCAATTTATTGCAAGTATTAATTTTGTATTTTATTGTTTACCGAAAATTTACAACTGAAATTGAAGCCGCTGTAGTTAAACCAATTCAATAGACTCGTGCTTCAGAACCACCATAAAAGTTGGTGCTGGTGTACGTCCTCCCCTCGTTTGAGCATGTATACAACCTGCAATAAATAGCAAACTAAACTCCTGTCTTGATACTAAATGGTAATTACTTTCCTTGATAAAATGATGGTCGAATTCAAACATCATGATAAATTATAAAAAAAACAAAAACAAACCTTTTGGGCTTTTTCAGGAAGAGCGTAAACTTTCTCAAAAGTTACTGCTCCTTAAAGGTAAAGACCAGTATTGGAAACGCCCCAATTTCAAAAAATGAAATGGAAGCTCTCATTACCAATCATAATTATGAAAGAATATGTTTTGACTAATACATGATGATAAAAAATTTGCCGGGAAACCGCCTACTAATTCATATATTTGGTAAATTTGTTTCTCTCATGGTCGTGTGAGAGATATAGGGTAGTCCCATATACATCTTTCTGTGTATAGTGCTTGTAAATTTACGAAGAATGGGCCAAATTTCTTATCATTTTGATGATTCCAGAACCTTGCAGATGCTAGATGCTAGATGATCAACCTTTTCTGATCGATTCCACAACGTTTCTTTCACAATGCAATCGCATGACCATTACTGGTCTTTACCTTTAACAACGATGATGATGATGTTGGTGATGATGATAAAAATAATAATAATAATAGCAAATGTAATAATAATGATAATAATAATGATAATAATGACATGTATTGCTGATGGTGAAAGAATAAAACCCAGTAACAAAAACTAAATAACCTATCGACACCCCCCCCCCCCCCACACACACACACACAAGCGCACACGATTAAAGAATCTCTATACGCTCTTGTTCATGGTCACCATCCAGGGTGAAAGCGAATAAAAGGAAATGAACTCGGGTAAAGGAAACACAAAATGTAAGCTTATAAGCTTCTCAAATCACAAGTCAAGTATCCCTTTTAGTGATTAAACCAGGAACTCCCTGATGAAACTACAAATGACGGTATACGAAGGTCTCAGCGGCAACTTTTTGATGATAAATGTTATTCTTTGCGAGGATCGCATGCATACAATAAGAAGACTGGGTATACACGGTGGTATTGATTCTCGTCGAATTGTCAGACTCGTTTGTAACAATGGATTAGAAGGAGGCGGATCGATAGTTTGCCCTTAAGTCGATAATGGGATAGGAGGTCGGGCCTGCAATGCTTTTAGTCTTTGAAACAGTTCTTCTGTGCAGGACGCATGAAAGGAATCGAATCCAAAAGGATTGGACTAGTATTATTTTCGTACTCAGTGTTGGTGCCCAAAATGCATTAAACATTTTTATACAACACCTACGTGGATCCTTGTCATTTGATTGGACGATTGTTGGTCACATGATATTCAATAGATGGTATTGCACGGTCGTGCATTTTTGGTTATATGCGCCGTGCATTTTTGGTTATATGCAGACTGCGTACCTCTCTGCTGCATGTGCGCGTATCCCTGCGTGTATCTGACGCGAAGGCAATCTGCATGTAATCGAGAAGGCTTGACTCGAACTTTAATTTATCTTTATAAGCAGTAAAGCATAATTTGTTGAATAACGTTCTATTAGGTCTTCTTCGATGTTGTATAAAACAAATAATGAATGTTTTTCATTCGTTTAATAGTGCAAATATGTTCATTCGTTGAAAGATTAACGTTAATTCTATTCAACTCGGCTGACGCCTCGTTGAATAGAATGTTAATCTTTCAACTCATGAACATATTCGCACTATTGAACTCATAACCATTCATTATTTGTATAATAATTAAAAATGACTGGACCGACCATGTAGAACAATGCCAGTTCAGATATAATCTTAATTTTTGAAAATGAAATAGAGATATGCATAGATAAATAGAGAGAGAGAGAGAGAGAGAGGGGGTGGGGGAGAGAGAGAGAGAGAGAGGGGGTGGGGGAGAGAGAGAGGGAGAGAGAGAGAGAACGAGTTATTATGAGAAGGAGGGAAAGAAAGAGAACGATAGGGAGAAATAGAGAAAAAGAAAGAAAGAGAGAATGGGAGAGAGCTGAGAGAGATAGAGAACAAAAAACTGATAAAGAGTAAACATATAGGTCTGGAGCAGAATACGGGGGCTGTACAGTATGTGGCCAACCGCCATCTCATAATCGGGCAGTAGCTAGGTAAAGTATCTCTTCGTAAATATATATCCAATCATGCATTCACCTTGGGGCCGACACAAGAGTCGATCTGCTCGATCGCCTCACTCGCTCGCCACTCCAAACAAACCTGGAACCTGGAACTCAGGGGGCCAGAGACAACCCCCACCCCCCCCCCATCAACTACATGGCAAAAGAAACACAGTGACATTTGTTATAGAGGTTGACGTCGGGTGTAAAAGAGATTTATTGTTCTAGTTTTTATATTGAATGAAGACAAAACACACTCCACTTCATATCTGCCTAATAATTATCGAAACTACCATGGACGTGTATGCAAGCCCTTGTTTATATTTCTTGTTTATGAAAGCGAAAATAGAACTTTCAAGTTACACAAACAACAAAAAAGGGAAAGAAACTGGGTCAACACATTACAAAACAATAAGAACGCACTCTCTCAAATAATTGAGAACGCACCCTACAAAAGACGGTGAGAACGCACCCCCGAAATCGAACACAACACTTGCGGGAGAATCGTACGTATTGTTCTTTCGTGCTTGCGCGCGGGTCCCTATCGACTTGCCGTGGTTTGTGAATGCGTGCGTGAGGTCAACGGGGCTTGGTTTGGACCTCCTCTTGTTATTGATCTCTGAATACAAATAAAGTTCGCAAAGCGTCTGGTAGCTAAGGGACCAGCTAAACCATACACAGTACTAGTTGTATACATCGACTGTATGCACTACAGATTTTACAGCACCCGTGTTCAGTAGCACATGTAAGCCAGTCCGTGTTGCTTGTTTTGTTTTGCCGGTATATCAACTTGGCAATATCTTGTGAAGTTGTGGCAAGTTTGTGGTGTATGTTCTCGTCTTTGGTGACGATCTGACGTGGAAGTAAACGGTGAAGTTACTGGTTCTTCGTGTCTATGGCTCACTCTGGAAATCGCCGATAAATACCCGTTGCCATTATACACTCAATAGGATCGAAGGTTGCGTTATTGGATTTATAACAGTAAATGGTAACTTGCGGTTGCATTGAAGCTCTGGAGCTCGTTTCATCTCCTTCTTTGATGTGTATTGGTGAGGTTTTTCTTTTGAGATAAGTCATGACAGTGAATCGAAGATGATATTGTTGCGAACCGTCTACCATAGGTAACCGAATTTATTAGGGAAGTGGAGAGTTTAGTGCAGAAACTTTATTAAGATAATGCCGGTCGCGAAAGCAAAGTCAAAAACGAAGAAAGATGACGACGGGAAGGTGAAGAAAGGCGAACCGCCTTCCACACCTAATCAAGAAAATGTTAGCCCTGGTGAGTAAACATTTAGGAATTTCTCCAAATTATAAAAAAATAATTATTGTTTTTGGTTCAAAATAAATGTGAAAGAGATTATAGATTTAGTATTCTAATTGGCACCTTTACTTTTAGGGAGTTAAGAGATCTGTTTTGTCAGTTCAAGGTCAGTTGGGTTATTGATTCATTACCACTCTCACTAACCGCAGACACATTATTCTCCACATCACACGTCAATCGTCGTGATGATGATAACAATGTAGGGTATATTCATCACAATATGCCTATCATAATTATCATCATCAACAATTCAACATTCTCATCAACATCCTCATCAGGTCCAACTATTACCCATCGTTGTCACGTTGGTGAAGAGGATGATGGTGTAGGTTATCATCATCTTCAACCTCTTCCACATCATCCTCATCAACACCATTGACAAAAGTCTCACCATCCTCTTCATCATTAGCACCATCATCATCCTCGTCATCAGTCATGCTGTTAATCGGTCAAACAATTAACTTTTCACATTTCCAATAGTTTCTATAAAGTAGATTTACTCCATCATCATCATCACGGTGATGATACTTATGTATCATGACTTTAATCCTCCTCCTCCGCCTCCTCCGACTCACTCATGCCGTTAACTTTTGTACACTGCCCAATGGTTCTCATCTTACTTTTTACCGGGAGCTTGGAATCTTCCTGTTGTACATCGTTATATTTATCTTGTTAGATTTTGTGCAGCCTCCATGAACATACGTCATTGTTATAGGCATTGTACTAGTCACTACCATACAGCCACTGCAAGCTACTATTGTTAAAATATAAATGTGGCACTCCAAATGCTTCTACCATTATCCATAACCCGTTGTGAATTGTAAAAAATCCCATATATCTCCATTACAACATAACAATACAATAGTATTCAATCATTCTGCCAACTATTCCCATTGGATCATCCAACCGAATCAAAACCCAGGTTGGCATGGCGCTTTAATGTTTAGATCACGTCGATAATTTATGTCGCAATGAATCATTATATGCGTGTATACTACTTTTTCCCCCTCAAAATGTGTATGGTATTGATATTTGTAGGGCAGAAGTCCGCCTCAGATTTTGCCTATCATGTGCAAATAATGTCAGTTGTCTTTAAAAGACGTCCCTGACAATCGTGACAATGGTAACAAGTCAATACATAAATCATTAACATCGATAACATCTTTGATCAAGGATGTAATGATTAACCAGGTAATATAAACTGTAGTAGTGGAAATAACGAACAGATCTGAATTACTTACTGCAAGTGTGTTTGAAGTATATATTGCGAATAACGGAACATTATACTTGGCTCACACCTATACGTCTACATCCGCGAGTCAACTTAATATTTGTTTTGAGGCGTCATTGATAAGGAACAAATAAATCATTAGCATTCGACTTCTTGAAAGCTCTACCTTATACTCTCCTCCAATGTATTGATTCCCGACTTTGAATTGTTTATGATGATAAGCTTTTTAATAGGGAAATAAAAGAGCAGAAACTAATTAACTAAAGCCATAAATCGTGATTATTTATCTGTAATTCATTCTACCATGCCAACAGGGGTGCGAGGCAGACTTATGATATACGATTAGGTGCAGATTAGCAAATCTTATGTTATTAACATTGTATATGTTTATACCTTGGCATTTTACAAGTATTATTACAAACGCAATATCATCGTTTACAATGTATGCTGTTTTACTGAGCAGCACATTAAAGTTTTGAAATACAATACACATTTTATCAAGATACCTGCCTGTATTTTTTGTTGTTGTATTTTCTAGTTTCTTCATGCTATTTAAAGCATTTTCACACAAGTTTGAAACAAATCAATTTCTTTTTGTTCTCTCTTCTATACGTTACCAGATCCATTGAAAGTCTATATAATTTTGGAATTTTCTACCCCGAGCTGTTGAAATATCTATCGTTTCCATAGCAACACCCCTTGCACCCCATTTCCGCATTTCTCACCGTCGTATAAAAAACATTTTCAAGTCAAAATACTTCTATCAGCACTCACGCGTGCCATGAATAATAAAAGACTGTCTCAATTGCTTTCCAGACGACCACCAACGCGATGTATAATGCGACCATTAATAGAACAAAAACCTCTAACAACACACGAACTATTATTCTCTAAATATGCGAGTTACGTTGCGACTAAAACGATGTGAAATAGTATATGAACGGTGAATCACTGTCGTTGAATTTAATGAATCGAAGTTTTGTATTGTCTTTTCGTCGCAGCCAGTGGCTGAGTCGAGACAGATTTACATTGATAAAACGTACAAATATAGAAAATGTACATACTTGGAAATAAATCACTTTGAGGTTATAATATGCAAATGATAAATCAATTCACGTAGTAACTGGTGATGAACGGGTATAAATTCATAAGTATTACTAAATACATATAAGAGTTATCCTATACAAGAAAAGAATATATCCCACATGCCAATAAAATAATGTACAATCTGTTTAAGACGGAAACGGTGCTTCCAAAGCAAAATAAAGTCCAAATTAGAGTTGATGACCGGTTAAGATGAAGGACGAGACAATAACAAAATAAGTACATTTATACAATGATGAAATGGTAACGTGGATGTTGCTGGATTTTTTTTATAATTGAAAGTCATTTTATTCCTATGGATTTTGTTGTTAGTCTTGATTGACAGTAATTAGGAAGAAAACTTTCAAAGGGCCAAACCAACGGGGCTTTACCATTGATCCACCTTTCTATCGTTGTTTTGTTTTTGTTTTTTGTTGTATAATTAATTCATTTTACTCGACTATTCTGTTATGCTAAACATTGCATCGACTTCTCTCTCTCTCTCTCTCTCTCTCTTTCTCTCTGCATTAAACCCTTGAACCAAGGCTACAAAACCATTAATCGCGTTAGCATTGTTGGTTGGTTCACAGGATATTTACGATCCAATGTTTAACCATTCTTTGTCTCCTAATGCGATTTTATCAGCTAGAAACTGTCAAGAGGGATAGTAAAGGATGAGCGAAATATTTTAATCCCATAAACTGTTTTTTAATCGTCCTTGAGAAACGGTTGAATATTTTTGGATTGAAATGACGATGCTTTTGAGTAGTTTTAATCTGTCAACAAGATTCCTTAAACCCTAAATCTTGCTGTGAAGAAGGCGCGAGGGGAATAATCGGATAAGGATAAACGTATAGAAAATAGGGGGAAAATTGTCAATCTACCGATGGGGCTATACATGGATGCTCTAGATTCGGGGCAAAAAAGGAGCTGAAAACAAATGGGAGAACTACATAAATAAAGGCCTTGCACAATCTTAGTTCCCTAAAATACAAGTTCTCAAATTGACAACGAGATGGACACAAGGGGAGAGACGGGGACATGTAGGTATAGAATTAACAACATGGTATAAAGAAGCTTTGATTATAATGCTATTGAAGGAGCCGCCGCCAGCTAGTACAATGGTGTATAAAGAAGGGTTGAATGACAATTGATAATTATCATGATTACACATGTAGTTAAGTTAGTGAGTTTGTTGATTTCTTTTCATGAAATATGAATTACCCTCGACAGATCGATGATGTAAAGTAGAAAGGAATGTACACACTGTAGTCCATACTAAGGATATATAAACTGCTGATGGTATCGGGGCGTCAAGTCAACGGGGGCGGGGGGGGGGGGGGTAACCATTGAGTAGCTATGCAGCATATTCTTAAAATCCTCCGATGCGTTGCCCCCTCTCTGAGTGAATATCAGGGCTCTATCTCAAACTTTGTGTGGAAAGAATGTACATCGACTAAATGATGTTAAAATCTTTCGTGCTTTGGCATATTGAGGGTCCACAGTGCACGTACGGGCCTTGTGATGGTTAAAGCAAAGATGTAAATGAAACAAAAATAGTGTAGAGATATCAATAAAGGCGGTAACGTTACCTATAGGACTAGAAACACAACAAAATATTTTGTTGAACATTTTGAATTACTAACAGAATATAAGAAGTATAAGTCTAAAGTTTAGTTGCATATCTATTGACAAAATTCGTACGTGTTTATTCCTCGAAAAATACATGTACCTATATAATTCATGCAGATAAATTGTCATACCTTCAGGAAAATAACAGTCCATGAAAGTAAGACAATTAAAAATGCCGTCACAAAGCGCCTATTACTGACGCAATAAAGCGCGCTTTGCCTTTGACTGTCTGCTTACTGAATTAAATGCGCAAATTGCCTACCCTTCCCGCAACCCGTTACCACTAGCAACATGACATGTGTCTGATCACGCACACATCTGATTAATCTCACAAATAAATACAATTTAATTAATGAAGAGCGAGCTGCCTTTGAAAATAATGGACAGAAATTAGTCTAAAAAATGGGAAAACGTAAGAAAAAGAAGGGAAAGGAAGCCAAAAGCGAGAGCAAAAATGGCAAAAAGGAAAAGAAGATGGATGACATGCGTAGTCAGATGTTACGCATCATCGAGAGGGTTTGCTCTGTGGGTTCTCCTAAAGAGGAAGAGGTTGACGAACGGTCGAAAGGTATCATAATTAAAAAACTTATCGGTTATTTTGGTATCTTATTTTCAGGAGTTACCAAGGGCCGGGAGATTTGTCTCCTTAAATTATTGTTTTTACCTCTCTCTTATCCCTGCCTGAGATTTGAGTGAGTTCTTTGGAAATTATCGATCTAGGGATCAGTAGAGGCATCTGGATTTACAGTGGAGAACAAAACCCAACAAAAAGAGAGGTAGCAGCGGGAATGAAACAATTCGTCTCTGTTTATTTCTTAAAGAATACATTATGTACTTACATCATTCATGCAAATCAATGTTCATGCTTTCAGGAAAATAACATTCCATGAAAGTAAGACAAATAACAATGCCGTCACAATGCGCCTATTGTTGACGCAATATAGCGCGCTTTGCCTTTATGCGCAAACTGCCTACGCTTCCGTAGCCCGTTACCTCTAGCAACATGACTTGTGTCCGATCGATCACGCACAAGTCTGTTTAATCTTACAAAAACATTTACATTAATGAAGAGCGAGCGAGCTGCCATTGACAAGAATTGATAGATATTAGTCTCCAAAATGGGAAAACGTAAGAAAAAGTCAGCCAAAAGCAAGAACAAAGAGGGCAAAAAGGAGGAGAAAACAGATGACATGCTAGCCATCGTTGGGACGGCTCGCTTTGACGCTTATTGCAAAGAGGAGGTTGACGGATGGGTGGAAGGTATTAATATTACAAACATGTTGTGGGGTGAAAATCTTCCCCTTTATTTGGGTATCTGTCTTGTTGGAATCCACTATGTTATGTTATTAAGTTATGAACTTCAAACTTGATGATAGTATGTATCACCATAGTAAGACAATCTGATTAGATTTTGGAGAAACTAGGTCGAAGGTCACAGAAGACAATAGTTGTCTTCTGTGACGTTTGACCTTCGACCTAGTTTCATGGACTTATGAAAGTCCATGTATTGACGTCGTTATAAAGATATTTCAAGAGACAGTATAGAGATGAGGCTCGAACTTGTTGATAATAATTATGTATCACCATATCCATAGGAGGATAATCTTGAGATTAAGGTATATAGTTAAAAGGTCAGAGAGCGAGATTTTTGAAATTAAAGTTTGTTTGCCTTGCTATTTCCATATCTCATCATGGTGACAGTAAACATATAGGAAGATGATCCAATTATAATACTAACAAAATTTAAGAAGTAAGTCTAAAGTTGAGTTGCACATCTATTGACAAAATTCATCCTAGTTTATTTCTTGAAAAATACACGTACCTATATAGTTCATGCAGATAAATTGTCATACCTTTAGGAAAATAACAGTCCATGAAAGTAAGACAATTAAAAATGCCGTCACAAAGCGCCTAGTACTGACGCAATAAAGCGCGTCATGCCTTTGACTGTCTGCTCACTGAACTAAAATTAATGCGCAAACTGCCTACCCTTCCCGCAACCCGTTACCACTAGCAACATGACTTGTGTCCGATTACGCACAATTCTGATTAATCTCACAAATAAATTGCCATTAATGAAGAGCGAGCTGCTATTGACATTATACAAGAATTGATATAAATTAGTCTACAAAATGGGGAAACGTAAGAAAAAGTCAGCCGGAGGCAAGAACAAAGTCAAAGATGGCAAAAAGGAGGAGAAAACAGATGACATGCGTAATCAGATGCTAGCCATCGATGGGGAGGTTCGCTTTGACGGTTATTGCAAAGAGGAGGTTGACCTAGGTATCAATATTACAAACATTTTGTGGGGTGAAAATCTTCCCCTTTATTTGGGTAGACTATCTGTCATGTTGGAATCCACTATGTTATGTTATTAAGTTATGAACTTCAAACTTGATGATAGTATGTATCACCATAGGAAGACAATCTGATTAGATTTTGGAGAAACTAGGTCGAAGGTCACAGAAGACAATAGTTGTCTTCTGTGACGTTTGACCTTCGACCTAGTTTCATGTGTATTGACGTCGTTATAAAGATATTTCAAGAGACAGTATAGAGATGAGGCTCGAACTTGTTGATAATATGTATCACCA
Source organism: Strongylocentrotus droebachiensis (assembly GCA_035222895.1). Lineage (NCBI taxonomy): Eukaryota > Metazoa > Echinodermata > Echinoidea > Camarodonta > Strongylocentrotidae > Strongylocentrotus > Strongylocentrotus droebachiensis. The sequence goes on along the minus strand of JAVYIG010002017.1, from coordinate 169,722 downwards.
TATCCATAGGAGGATAATCTTGAGATTTAAGGTATATAGGTCAAAGGTCAGAGAGGGAGATTTTTGAAATTAAAGTTTTTTTGCCTTGCTATTTCCATATCTCATCATGGTGACAGTAAAAGTATAGGAAGATGATCCAATTACATTTGGGGGCTAGTAGTAGTAGGTCAATATCATAGTAATCAGTTGACATTTGATTATAGACGTTTTGTTTTCATCGTGATATGTCATGAATAATGTCATCCATCTCCTATCCTGGATTTAGGGCGGTGGCATATAAGAGACGCAGTCGCATTTGTCTCGTTCAATTCAGGATTAACCTAGAAATACGAATCCAATCATTATTTTTTGAACTTTCGACATTTCATCTAAATTCTTACGACCGGTATCTCTTCTTATTTTCTCACCAGCGACCCAAGAATGCCGTCAGATCTTAGTCCTGTACGCCCAGCCCCCTGGCCAACACGTTGATGGCCTATGACATGGTCAAGCACCTCCTCGAGAAGGTGGTCATCGACAGCGACAAGGCCCGTCTTATCAGACGGATGGGGAAGGGACAGAACGCCGAGACGAACCGTCAAATCCTAGCCGAGCTCGGAACGAGAGGTGTCCGGGAGTTTGAGGTGTTTGTCGAAGGCATTCGAAAGCAAGAGTTCAGTCTGTTGGCCGATCTTCTAGAGCAAAAACACTTCTCAAGTAAGTTTCTTGATAGTCTAACGTCTGAATTGTCAAATGCGATATGAATCAGAAGAATGAAAAACATCGAGAGAGATAAAAAAAAGAAAAGAAAAATGACTACTGAGAGAGGGAGAAGAGAGAAGGTTTTGGCGTCACGAGAGGAAAATAACTGGGGGGGGGGGGGGGGGTGGTGGGGTCAACCCCTACTTATAAATTAACACTAACAATTTAATTGCAGTCGGAATCGCTGTCAGCCCCGAGTCCCCTTTCTACTCTGAAATTTTAAAATGCTGAAACCCTTGTCGACATGGCTGGAAATTATAAAATAAATCGTCATCCTTGTGGTATGCCAGTTCTTCAATTTAGCTCTCCCCCAGAAAAAAAAGAGAAACGCTCTAGAAAGCCGATGCCGCATTCCGTGGATAGATCCGGGATTATGAAAGTGAGGGGGCATTGCTAAAATTAATTGACGAGTCCCCCCCACCCCCCCCCCCCATTAAAAAAAAATGTACTTAAATGAATTTCAGATAGAGATACAAACGGTTAGGGGAGGGGGTGGCACAGGCCTGCTTTACCCCTAAAATAGCTATGGTCTAAGCAATCAATTCATTTTTCACTTAGAACCAAATCATCGTCGAAAGTATAAATTCTCCAGCAATGAATCCTGGTTAAAAGAACCTTTTTCCTAGGCGAGTACGTCATATCAAGACATTAGTTCTAGTTTTTTCTCTCTTTTTCTTCCAGGACTTATAAACATTTTAGATCCAGTCGCCAAGAAACTTGGACACCATTGGAAGAGGGTAGCGTTAGAGTTGGGAACAGGCGGTTTCGTCGTGAAGATCGAGACAAAGTACGAGAAGGTCCGAGAGCAAGCGCTGTACAGCCTCCTTATTTGGGAAGAAACGTCTGGGGTTGCGGCTACAGAGAAGAGACTGATCGATGCACTAGACTACTGCGGTATGAAATGGGCAATAGGTATGAGCTATACATGGCAAAGAGCATTGTTTTATTAGTTTATATGTATTTTATTTCTTGAGAGATGGAAAAATATAGCGTTAAGAACCGGAAAAGTTCTTACAACTATAGGGAGGCTTGTCGTGATGGAAAGGAATATAATCATGCATTCGGTTTCAGTTTCATTTATTTCTCCTCAAGAGATCAACAGATAAAAATACATATATAAACAGACAAATGTATGACGATACCGTACATAAGATGAATTTTAAAAAGTGAGGAAGGCAATGGCCAAAACTGAAACGAACCTTGTAAGAGGCCAACCCTTTGATTCATTTTATGAAGTGGAAATCGAATTTAAAGCCATCATTCTGATTGATCATAACTGTTAAACAAGTTTAGGAATAAATCCATAGCTGGACCTTAATTTCTGTTCTATGTGCTATAGGGTCTAGATACTGAATTGACCATGAGGAACTTTAGATTGAATTGATTTTACAACCAAGATGTTTTTGATTTCTCAATTAACTTCCTTGACAATCCAATGAGATCTAATCAAGTTTTATTCAAGTATGATATGTAGCAGTTAATTGTTATTAATTAAAATTTGTTTTGTGTGGAACAGAGTACTGAATTGGACATTGTGTTTTTGTCTTTCTGTATAGCATACATAAAGAAATTACAAGGAAAGGGCGGCAAGAAAAAGAAAGGCAAAAAGAAAGGGAAAGGTAAGAAATCGATGTAGCAATGTGTTCATGAAATATGATGGCAATTATGATGCTATGAAGTGAAGGAAAATAGGCAAGCCCATGATAGCAGTAGAGACAATACAGAGACGCTTTAATTTACGTCAGCATTAAATTGTGATCAATTTCAAAATGTAATTATCCGATGTGCGAATTTCGAATGCAGCCATTTAGGATTACAAGACTAAACATTCATCAGATACCTCGCTTTCAGAAATGATATAGGCCCGCACCCCACGCCACGCCGGATATTGGAGATTCATCATGATATCTCATTCATTTTATTTTGTGTACTTCCCCCTGTCTTCAATAGATTGTTGATTGGGTAAATATAGGTAAGATGGACAATTTGTGATGTTTGCTAATTTGTTGAGTTTTATACAATTTGGTCATATTCACGCTCACCGTTTCATTGAGAAGTAATGAAATTTAACATACTCGCGGGAACAAAACATTTGCAAATACGTCTCATTTATAAAACAAAAGACTTAACAAAAAAGATCTATCACAATGGTTCTTCTGACATAAATGATTGGGGTAAAATCATTTTCATTGTTTGAAATCCGTAATGATTTTAACGTCATGTTAATTGATTGCATTTCATTTGTTTATATTCTAGTTTTCCCTATCAATGGTACAATAATCACAATTATAGGCTCATGATTATTAATCAACACATGATAATAATGACCAAAGTTATTTTTGTACAGTTTTAGCTTGCCAAACATGAACCATGGTGACATTTTATACTATCTACGAGACAATTTCATCATAATAAATATTAATCATGACTACTATTTACAGGTACCACATTACCACTATGATCATAATTCATATTTTAATATCAATCATTTCATTAACACATGGAACACATTCAGCTAATTTAGATTTTCTCATATGCATCATGTGGTGGAGGTCCATCTGACTTATATGCCCATTTACATATGTATATAATAGACCAAGATGAACCCTCCTTTTGTTCCATGATCAGCTCGAAGAAAATGGATTTTGTCAAAATAAATTGTTATTATAAGATAACGAGGATAAGAATATGTGATTTCCCGCTTCAATTCAATTTAATTCAATTCAATTCAATTCAAATGAAGCTATATTTGAAAATGTAAGAAACGTTTCCTTTTAAATGCTATACTGTTTTTACAAAGATCAAGAAATTAATCAGAGCTATTATATGAAAATATGTTTAGGGGTTTATTTGGCACCATCGAAGCAAGAGAAGCATATTCCACTTTCCTTGTCAGCTGATTATGTATTGTAGGGGTCCATCTGGCTTGAAAACTTCTACTTCAACACCGGGTAACGCAAAATAGTGTATTGATGAAAATCTACACTTCCTTCCATCCAGGCACGTAGCCAGGGGGGGGGGGGGGGGGGGGGGGGCACGTGCCCCCCTAAAATTTCCAGGATCGGTTGAAATTTTGTATAGACCCCTTTTTTTTACCTCGATCGATTACAATGTATGTGCCCCCCCCCCCCCCCCCCAAATATCAAACTCTGGCTACGTGCCTGCTTCCATCCATGTTGTGTTTTATTAATCGCGTGTATTTATTTTGGACCAATACAATCATTTATGATGTTCCTTTAGAATTTTTACGACCATTCTTTTTTCATTTTTAATCTTTGCCTACAGGTAAAAAGAAGAAATAAAACTGCTTAATCGAAGGAAATCTATACAGCCAGAGTTTCGAACGAACTTGCCATAGTCGGCCATAATGACATCATTTCATCACTCGCCTCGTATACTTGGTTCTTATGTGTGTGCCCAAAGACATGGTCTTCGTGTGTGAAAACATTCTTAAAAGACTCGACCACGGTTTCATTGAGCCTTTCGTGATCGTAAAGACGGACGCTATGCCTCTTGAGATACTTAAGACGAGCTTTAAATGATTTTTGTAAATGTTTAAAAGCTTTTAATGTATCTAGTTTTGCAGCATCGTCATGGAATAAATTAATGTTTAATTTCTATGCACAAGTTGCTTCTGCGGAAGATAATTGATTTCAAGTCCTCAAGATGACCAAAATAAAAAGATCGTTGATGTTTGGAATGTGACTATGAGGCTTATTAACCGTTTTTGGATACTGCCATGAAGTGGAAGTCGACATCAGCATCGTCATCGGTGAAGATAGAGCAGAATGCCATTGCCGTCATCGTCATCGTCCTCATCACCGCCCTCGTCACCGCTGCCCTTTTCGCCACCTGTTTTGCCACCGTCAATTTGTAATTTCAATAACATATGTTCAGTGTTTTTCTTCGTAACCAAACATTCATTCTTTCTACACAATTTATTGAGAAAATGCCTCTTACACGAGTGCCGGCAACTACTTTCGAGAAAAAAAAAGTCAATTGCGATTTCAATGGCCCTGTCCATTACCTTTATAATTAATGGACATGTTCATTCTAAATTTTATGAACAATACATTCCAAAATAGTCTTCACAAGTTAGAAAAATGCATTAGAAGGTGTGCTTTTATTATGAAAATTCGTAGATCTTTGTTGAAATGATGATTGTCGATTCGGTGGCAAGGGTTTTATACGAGATATACGTGTGTGTACAGTATAGTTGCAATCAGATTTATGTAATTATGATTTCAATACCTTCGAATATGTGAATCTGTTTATTAATTATGTATGGGTGTCTTGGGTGACTCTTAAGGCAGTGTCGTGGTCGAGTGGTTTTAGGCACTTGACGGGAGATGCGAAGGTCGAGGGTTCGAATCCCGACACAGCACTAATATCCTTTGGCAAGATATTAACCTGCACTTGCTACTCTCCACCCATGTGTTAAATGGGTACCCGGTAGGATGCGACCGTCATTGTTGGTCAAACAGTTTTTGAACGTCAAGTAACGCCTGACTGGAATGCTCCCCAGGGAGTGGAGATTGTGCACATAGTGTGTGCGGGCAAGTATTGAATCCAATGACCGGGGTAATAGTATATTTGTGAAGAGATTAAAGACATCGTAGATGTATTAAGTGCTATATAAAATCGGAATATTATTATAAATATTTTTAAAGTATTACTTATGAAATAGCTACGATCGGGTTTGCATGTCATGTACTAGGGTGGCAGTAAAACAGTTCCTGTATTAAAAATGCAGATTAAAAACGCTACATGTCAAATGTATTAAATATAGCCTAAATGTAGTTCAATCATATGACAAATAATAATGATAATACTAATAGTGTTATTCAATACACAAATGCACGATTGAAGCTGTACCTTCGTAACTGATTAAAAAAGATATAATATGCATAATATTATTTTAATTTCTATATAAATGTTACAATTTCTTGTACATATTTCTTATAAGAAAACAAACGGTTGCCAAAGGTGTTTTAATAAACTGGAATTACAATTTAGATAAACAAATGTAATTTGGGAAATTAGATTTAACTGCGCCATATTGATCAGTAACCATAGTAATTGGTTTCTAAACCTTTCTCCCCCTCGCCCTCGATAGACGATATTATTTGATGTAAACTTTAATTTTTATGTTCTAATTTAAAATACGAGTATATAGACCACTCCAAACAGGAACAACAATGCTAGGGGACTACCCGATCATTAGATGCTGCAGTTACTGAATCAAACGACAATAATATTGAACACATGAATAGTTTACTATGTGCAATACAGTTCAAGTATTATTCCTATTTTTTTCTCCAGAAATATGGTTTTAGCGTTATTGTTATTATGATTACATGTCCGTCCGTCGTATAGCTACGTCATGAAAAATTGAAAGATGATTTGCAGTAAATTTTATTACAATTGTGCCCAAGTTAAAACATGTCTTGAAATGTATCATAACTTCAACAATTTGCAACTGGAACAAATTTGAGCTTGAACAAAATGAATCATAGCTGATCAAATAAAATTGAACTGGTGTAATTGTTCTGATTGGTAACGTAGCTGGCGTTCTACCGGAAATTTTCGTCCCGTTGAGTAGGAATGAGTATTGGTTCGAGCAATCTAATTTAGAAAAAAAAATGTTTTCATGCCAAAAATACTTCAACCCTTCATTAAGGTTAATCAAGGAGGATCTAAAGTAAGAATGAAAGTCCCATTAGAATGACGGTAACTTGTTTTATAGTAAAGTGTGAGATCTTAATATTTTGTTAAACATTAATTCGTGTGTGTGCCTATTTTGCTTTAACAAAACTACTTGCAAGCCATTTTGCCTAGATGTTGAAGATGAAATAATATTCTTAGGATGTTGTAAAGGAATGTTAATATGTGTGCCTTATCTCACCAATGTGATAAATGAATGCACTTTATTTAGTAAAAGTTATTTGTGAACTAAACTTTTCTTACGGCTTGATTTTATTTCATTTTCATTTTCGCATTTATCATACTATTTGCATGCAGATAACAGAGAAAGAGAGTGCGAGAGAGAGAGAGGGGGAGAGAGAGGGGGAGAGAGAGAGAGAGGGGGGAGGGGAGGAAGAGAGAGAGAGAGAGAGAGATGGAAATAGAGAGAAAGAGAGGGAGGGAGAGAGAAAGAGAAAGAGACAAAGAGAGAGAGAGAGAGAGAGACAAAGAGAGAGAGAGAGAAAGAGAGAGAGAGAGAGATATATATATATATAAGGTTATACACCAAGTTTGTGCAATCTTTTCAATACAAAAATCTGTCATGTATTATTGTTTTGAACATTTGGCATAATGCTCTGGCGTTCACTCACTAAATGACGTCATATTTTACGTTATGAAACCATTATATTTTATGTAAGCGTCGAACCACAGCCTTGAACTTGGCATGATGTTGAAAACTTTATTTATCTATTAGTCTTGTGCCCAGTCAAAGCTTTTTCAATTATATATAAGTTTACGTTTATGTACCTTTTATAAAAACTGAGGTGAAAAATAAAACAATAAAACAATAACAACAGCAACAACATCAACAATATCAACAACATTCAGCAAACAACAATTACTACTTTTATACTCCTACTGCTTTTACTTCTACTACTACTTCTACAACTACTTCTACTGCTACTACTACTACCACTACTATTACTACTACTACTAGGCCTACTACTACTACGGTACTACCACTAGCTGCTCCTACTACTATACTTTTACTATTACTACTATCACCACTACTAGTACATTTTTTTTTTTATCTCCTTCTTCTTCTTCTTCTTCTTCCTCTTCTTCTTCTTCTTCTTCTCTTAATATTATTGATTTAATTAGTCAATAATTTTTGGTTGAGTTTCATCTTTCTATTACCATATTGATAAGATATACAGTTATTTCATATTGTATATCACAATATCTCTTGAAGAGCGTCTATACATGTATGACGGAGGCACTGATTATGTTTTATGTGAGCAGATCAGTGCTTATTTAAGTTATTCACCAGATTTTATCGATCGAAGAAGAGCCCGGGAACAATACCAACTTGACATCACAAAGGACTACAGCTGAGCCAGAGGAGGACAACACTTTATATACACACGAAGCTCCATATACAACTGCAATATGAGCCCAATGTATACTGCATTGCATCGATAAAAGGTCTCCTATATAGCTAGAAAGTGCATGTACAAGAAAAGGTGTCTCAATCTATTCGAGTCACTTCTAATCAGGCAAGCTTTGTCAAGTCTAGGACGTTCTCCTGATATCGCGGTAAGTTTTCATTATTATTGTATGAGCCTATGATCGTGGCATCGTATCTATTATATACTTGTAACCAGCCAGTATAATTTCAGTGTTCATGAGATGTGGAATCATATTTTGAAATGTAATATAATGACCTTTCATATTGAACAATTTGGCTCTCTCTCTCCCTCCCTCCCTCCCTCCCTCCCTCCCTCCCTCCCTCCACCCTCTCTCCCTCTCTCTCTCTCTCTCTCTCTCTCTCTTTCCCCTCTCTCTCCCTCTCTTCCCCTCTCTATATCTCTCTATCCTGTATTCTCGTTCGTCCCATGCATAACTAAGAATAATGGAATCTGGAAAACGGATTACTGTCATATTGTGTGAAGCTGGCCTGATGTGGCTTCCTCTACCGTGTGTCTCAAAAAAAACGTAACACTTTTGAAATGGTTGCCAAATTGAGCATATATAATTTTATGAAAAAATGTCTATATGTATGGAAAGCTAAAGGACCAACCTTTCATATGATATGAAAAAATTAAAAAAAAATCATGCTTCGATGGACAGTGTTCACTTAAGTTAGAGGTATGAAAATGGGCCTGCGCAGGATTTTTCCTTCCAATTTTGGACAGGTAAATTACTTGTAACTTACAAAATAAGGTCGATATGAGATATTCATGATCGATGGATCAAAAGGATATTTTGAATCAAAAGGATATTTTGAATACCTCGAATTCTGGTATTTTCAATGCATAATGAATGATGTACTTAGCTATTACATGTTTGGGTCATTCATAAAACCTGAATAAAATGTGATTGATGATCCACCAAACTTACGGAAGAAAACTGATAAAGAAAAGGCAAGGGGTAGGTGATGGGATGGGAAAAGGTTGTGGGGGGGAGGAGAGTGGGTTGCATAATGTCAATTATGATTTTGAATACGGTATTTCAATTTAACATTTTCCCATTCTTCCTTCATCCTGTTCACATCTACCAGATCAATGATACAATAAGATGGGAGTGGAAGTTGGTGTGTGTGTGTGTGTGTGTGTGTGGCAGGGGTGGTGTTTGGGGATTGATAAATGACAGAGAGAAAGGACTGGTATTCAAAACATCCTTTTAACTCTTAATCCATCGATCATGAATATCTCATATCAAACTTATTTTGTATGCTAAAAGTAACTTACCTGTCCAAAATTGGAAGGAAAAATCCTGCGCAGGCCCATTTTCATACCTCTAACTTAAGTGAACACTGTTCATCGAAGCATGATTTTTTTTTCAATTTTTTCATATCATATGAAAGGTTGGTCCTTTAGCTTTCCATACATATCAACATTTTTTCATAAAATTATATATGCTCAATTTGGCAACCATTTCAAAAGTGTTACGTTTTTTTTGAGACACACGGTATAGTAGGGATATCTTTCATTTATTTGTCAGAAAAATACTAGAATCGTATAAGAAGTCATTAACACATAGGACAACATACCTTCGACTTTTTGTCGCTCTTATTCAAGTGTACTTGTTGTGCTTTCTTATTTCAAAATTCCGAATATTAGAAAAGTAACTCGAGTAATCTGAACCCAAGCCTTCTCGTTGCAAGTACTTATATATAAGATCCGTGAACACGTCAGTCTAGCTTTTGCCTACTAAAACCACCGATTTCTAAACGCATTGCCATGGTTATGATGTACCCTCCGCTGGGTGTCGGGTCAAGTTCATTGTTCCGATAGGGGTCAATGGGGTCAGGCGTCCACTGCAGGTCTTTCATAACTATGTAATTGAACATTGAAAAATGCAGTGGCGGGCTCATATATATAGAGAGAGAGAGAGAGCGAGAAAGGGAGAGAGAGAGAGAGAGAGAGAGAGAAAAAAGGGGGGGGGGGTGATAGTTGGTTATTGTACTGTGCTCATGTCTGTCAAACGTGAAACTCCTTGCGCTCCACAATTTAATTTAGGTACTTGATATATATATAATTCATGCCTGGAATATCAATAGGCTTAGGATCTATATTAAAATTCTTCAGAAAGAAAATAACGCACATGCATCTAAAAATATAATCACATTTGAATAATTTCGCAAGAAATTTACATTTGGCGATTCACGATAGATTATATAGGCCTACACCAATTTACTGATTCTGCAATTCTCACATCCGTCAAGATCTAACAGCAAATTAACATGAGTCACCAAATTATGTAATTAATCAGGGTCATCAAAATGAGTGTATCAAATAAGTTTAATGCGAGAAGTTGACGGTAGGCTTAATAGGCAAATCGAACTGCTGTGTATATAGCTCAAGTACCATGCAACTGTTATTCAATGTAGCTTTTTGTTATTTTCTCATAGATTACATTTGATTTGAGCCAGTGGGGCTCACTGTTTTATTTACATGATTTATTATGGAAGCATTGCGATGTGTCACACACGCTACTAACATTTGATACTTTACCCTCGGTTTGTAAAACTTTTCGTTATAAACTTTGTCAATTAATATCTTTGTGAGATTTATACCAAAGTTATATCTTATTTTACACAAACTAAGCCTGAAAGAATTCAATTTAAAGTCGGTAAGATTGTAGGCGTGTCCACAAGAAGGTCCCAGGTTTGAGACCCATTCGCCAGTGCCCTTCGATAATCATGATGCAATGATCCTCAATATTGAGCAAGTCCCTCATATATGACTTAAAGCCATAGGTCCCCCGTTATTCAACTATATACGCATGGAACTGTTTCTTAGAAGTCAAGTAAAATGGAAACATTAACTTGGGATGTGAGGTTAAATACATTTGTCAGCAGATTCGTTACCCATTCTAGTAAATTGTATCATTTCTGTTTATTACCCTCTATGCAATATTCAGGAAAACTGTCTGTGCTAGTGATAAACAATAGAAGACTCCCCTGGTCTTGCGATTTATTCTCCGTCAGACCTTGATCACACCGTCTGACATCTTCGTCATCGTCTACAGTCGACATCATCATCGAAGTCGTGTTCGTCATCACAAGAGTAGCCCATCCGTGTGTCATCCATCAGACTGACTTCCATTCAAGATGCCTTCCAAAAAGAATGACTTGGCGTTGGAAGAGGGTTCACCACCAAGCTACAAAGGGAAAGAGGAACACGACAAACTGCTCATGGGCCTTACCGTCTTAATGGTCATCATCTACTGCGGGTCTCTAGTCATCCCAACCTCTGAACGATGGGGTAGGTGAAGTCTCAACTTACTGCTAGTTTGTAACCTTGATGGTTTAATCCAGTTCAGTTTAAATCAATAGACCGGCTTACTAACATATTCAAATGTTATGCATACTTTTTAAACGAATGTTATCCGTGAAAACCGAAAGCTTGCCCGAGGTTTGCCTGACATATCTACAAGTAATTTATGCAGACTGGATTACAAGTAATGCAGTCAACAAAAGGTTTATTGAATAACTCGTTACTCGGTCCCCAGGAAAGAAACATCCATAAATTCAAATCTGTTAGTGAACCGTTCTATTCATTTCGGTTTAAGTTGATTCGATGAATTCAGAGCAGCATTCCCCTCTATAATTGCAATTAAAGGAGGCGTTGTTCCTGAATAAAGCACTATGATTGTGATTAGGGATGCTCGATTGAAAAAAAATTGGCCTCCATGTGCCCAACATAATTAAGCCTTTAGTTCAAGTCAAGTATAAAGAATATTATATTAGAAGGGAACAAATGAGGACGAGGTGAGGGTTTGATTAAAGAAACTAGAATCCCTACAAATACGAAAGAATTAGATTCGTGAAAATTCATTCATCGTTAACTGCGTATTAGGTATACATAAAACAACCTTCAGACTTATGTATGAATTGAAACATGGTCGATTTAAACTTAAATATCGAAGCATAACAACAGTCGGGTCGAAATTAGGTTGATCTAGTATAAAGTAAAGAAACTGCTTAGGAATTAGGAGTATATAGAAAATATTTGGTATGCTGCTAGCTGCTAGCTGCTTGTGATCCCCCAACATGCCTCTTCTCTTCCCCTCACAGGCTGGTTGCCGACATCTGTCGGGAACGCCTCTGGCATTCACCCGACCGAGATCACCCCGGCCGGCTGGGCCTTCTCCATCTGGATCCTCATCTTTATGTGGCAGATGCTCTGGCTCATCTACGCCCTCGTCAACCTCTGCCGACGGAACGACCACGGACCCGTCTACCTCAACCCACCGGTCATCAGCATCCATTTCGTCGTCGCGTACACGGTCAGCCTGCTCGCTATCATCGCCTGGTATTTCGTCTGGACGAATCTCATCATCTGGGGGTCTCTCATCGTGATCGCCATCATCCCGGTGTCCGTGTGGTCATGCATTGCGTTCCTTACTCGTAGTCTCGTCCACAACAGAAAGCATTTTACAAGGTGATAATATTTCATATATCTCGTATGAATTTAACATTTGAATTGTTCATAAAATTGGATAAGATTCAAAATAGAATAATCAACTCGAAAATGTTACACAATTGAATACCAGTGTAAGTCATCAAATAACCGTATACATTTGTCATTTGACCAATCATAGAGCATTTTTTTCAATTAATACAAATATAGTACATTAGAAAGCCCGATTCACTACCCGAATGTATGTGACGGTTGAGTATTGGGAAGTTTATATTCATAGGAAAGGTGGGAGGGCGCCACCATGGTAGTACACATTAAACTCTCAGGTAAAGCGATCAGTGGTGGTACATTATCACTTTGAAACAGCGCCATCTCCTTTAAAGTTATTGAAAGCGTAGTTTAAATTGTTGCTATCAACCAGTAACATAGATTTTTATATTCTGGTTTCTTGTCTTGTATTATATCTGTTCTACATCAGCCGAGTCGATCTCTGGATATACCGCATCTTGGTGCTCAACGGCCTCGCCATCTTCGGTACCTGGACCGCGCTGGCCACGCACATCAACATCGCTATGGTGTTCATCTACGACTTCGGCCTGAGTATCGACGTCGGTTCCACCATCGCACTCGTCATCGTCCTCCTCCTCGTCATCGTATACGCCTTCCTCGATCTCTTCCTGTGGGATCGCTATCTCCGGTACAACGTCATGTCCTTCCCCGTGGTCATCTGGGCGGTGTCGGCCATCCTCGACAAGAGACAGGACGAATTCGATTTCAGCGTTGATGCGAATTTTATACTCGCCGCCATTTTGTTGTCAGTGGGTGTTGTCGCTTTTGTGCTAAAGGTAGTGCTTCTCGTCGTGCGTTCTGTACGGGAGAGCCAACGATACGGCATATAAAACACCTCTCAAGCCCTTCTGCCTAGTTTAGCCAGGAGGGATTAGACCTCACTGCAAGGTCACTGACAGATGGTTATCACATCAAATCAGCTCCAATTAACATAAGAAAAAGGGGATTATGGGCACCAATGGTCACCGATAAGGCATTGTTTGCTATATAGAGACAGATCTTGCCATTATCCCTGACTCGCTATGTTTCCATTAACTCTTAAATTCACTCCCACTGTACTCGTTCAAATGCAGACTTTCACATCCCATATGCAAGAACTTCAGTTTCTCAAAAGACAATTTACTATGCAGGTCCCAAACTATGGAATGCATTGCCACCTTATCTAAAATCTGCATGCTCTCTGAATGTTTTCAAGAGACAATACAAAGAAAGGCTTTTACAATCTTATCCACATTGAGTCACCTGTTGTTTGTTGTTTATGTCAATGTTAATTGTTATATCCCTGGTTTGTGTGGGTTTTTTCTTTTTATAATTGTTATTTCTATTTTCTATTTTGTATGTACTATTATTCTGCTTGGGTCTAATTTCATCCTATGTATTAACTTTACTTCTCATCTTGCCTTTCTCTCCTTCAATTTTCCTCCCTCTTCCCCCTCTCTCTCTCTCTCTCTCTCTCTCTCTCTCTCTCTATCTATCTCCCTCTCTTGTTTCTCTCTGACCCAGCTGTAGCTGTATAAGTATTCTCTCCCTCCTGTTGTTGTACATGCAACAGTATACAATGCAATTTATTTTATTCTAAGGGGTCGAATTCACAAGATCTTTAGGTACATCTTTAATCTGATCCCTACTCAATTTATGTTATTTGTGTTGCCATCTACTGATTTTGCTATGTCCATCTTTTTATATTTGTTATACATGTATGCGTTTATTCGCAATTCTATGTGTCTGTTTTTTATATTGAGTGAATAAATTATTTGAATTGAATTGAAGTGAAAGTAGCTATAAGTAGTGCAGATGGGCTTAACGCGATCACACCTATTTCCTGAAATTCACCCCCAAGGGCAATTCCAATAACCCATTCTACATCCCATAGAAATCATGTTCGGATTACTTCATTATGTCATTGCCATGTCCGCACATTTCAGTAGGTGACGCACAAGTCTATTGACATTGCATCAAGTTTAATTTTTCGAAAGTAGTTGCGATCGCAAAGATCATGTTTAATTAAGAACTACGCCATGTATTTAAAAAAAAAAACACCTTTGTATGGATGTTTTGAATTCATGCTTTTATTGTACATGTTTTTATGTGAATGCAGGGCTCTCTGGGAGAGCAGGTCCATATAAATGGACTTGAAATGAGACCACCCTGTTGGAATAAAACTGTAATAAATAATGGAATAAATAATAAAATGTTTATACTGAGATAATTATAATGTTGTAAGATACTCGTCATTTTTCATTTTGGTGGTATTAGTTATCTTTATTATGTTATGACAGTCTTTTCAAGGAGCTGAACTTAATGACTATATTGGAAAAAATACGAAGAGCGCTGTATTTAAACTGACATTGCCTGCATGGTTTACACGCTGCGCTTTATTACATTGTTAAACCCATGCGCTGAATAATTTTCGTTGTAAATACGATGAATAGTAAGAGCCCTTATAATAAATTCTCGTCAAATCATAACATATGTTTTTATTGTATTCACATGACGTGTAACTAAAATCTATCTTTCACTGTTTGATAAATAGAAGGACATATTTATAAAAATGAAGATATATTATACTCCTTGAATATCTACAGTAAATTAAAAATCCAGACTGCTAACTCGTACACAATATGATTGTTTTGTGTCTTATTCCTAGAAAGCTTGCATTCCTCATCAGCAGAAACGAAAAAGGTGATTGCACTTGTTACTGCACAGCTCTACTCCAACGCATACTATTTATACCGCCCTCTTTAGCCGATGATGACATTATTAAACAATGAATATTAATAATAAGTAAGACAGACTTATATTCATAAAAATCTAGACATTCCTATACGCATACGAGGGCGGTGAAACAAACAAAATCAGAAACAGAACATCAACAACAAGGAGAGAAATGAACATACAAACAAACAGACAAACACACACACACACAAAAATCAGATTTGCCCTTAATAAGGCAAAAAACATTTAGACAGCTTTTTGTCCCAATTACTCTGATTAGAAGTAACCATCATCTCTGTCATTGTGACAATGATAATGCTACTAATGAAGAATATGATGATGGTGATGATGATGATGACGATGATGATGATGGTGATGACGATGCTGATGCTGATGAAGAATAGGATGATGATAATGATGATGATGATGATGATGAAGAAAATGATAATGATGATGATCATGATGGTGATGAAGAGTGCTGATGAAAAATATGATGATGATGCTGAAGATGATGATGCTGATGATGAATATGATTATGCTGATGCTGCTGCTGCTGCTGCTGATGATGATGATGATAATCCTGATGATAAATATGATGACGACGACGACGGTGATGATAATGATGATAATGTCTATGCTGATGATAATTATCATGATGATGATGATGTCTATAGTGATGATAATAATGATTATGATGAAGAGGATGTTAATGATGGTGACGACGGCGTGACAATGAAGTTGCTGATAATGACGGTGAGATAATGATGATTATGAATATAATTCAGAAATCGCTCATTTGCCCCAAAACACTTCAATGTTAACACAGTTAAAATCATTAGGTTATAATGCCATAAACATCTGCAACAATGCATTGATGAAGTTCATTTGCCTGCTTTATTCATTATACAGGCACAAATCATTATAATGGGATAGGCATGCATAACAATGTAATCAAAATTTCATTCGGGTTAACGCCGACACGATATTTGCCATTAGAGTAATTTCGAATCATTTGGGGCGAATTTTTTTTTAACGATTGACGACCTAGACCCATTGTGTATGATGACGGTCATGGCTTGATGACGGTACTCGGGAAGGATGTCGGTGCGGTGATCGGCACTGCCTACCACCACGCACAATATGGTCTGTGACTACATAATTATGATGATGTAACTCTTTTGCCAAAAAAGTGTTTCCGAACCAAAACATTTATTTGTACTTTTCTGTATAATACAGCATAAAGCACCCCCTTTGTAATGCTTTCTTTTAATTAAAAAAACAAAACCGAGAAAACAGACCCCCCCCCCCTTCTTAACAAAAAAAACCCCATTCATTTAGTGGTATACAGTTCCCAGAAATTCCCTTCCATGATTTAGCTGAAATGAAAGCAAGCTTATGATATTTGATCCCATACCATTCTATTCGTATCATGTTTTCATGTGTTGATAGAAAACATGTTATTAATAAGCACTTTACTTGACGTGCCTCTTCATAAAAGGTGGTATAGTGGTGGCTAAGTATTTTGTTGGATTGACTACCCGTATGGTTGAATACATTGTCTGAACGATTAATTATTGATTGATTGATTGGTCGGTTAAAGGTACTATGTCCTATTTGCAGGCCGAACAAATGAAAAGGTTTAATTCCAACGGCATTTGAAAGATAATACTAATTTAGAACTTCCAAAAAAAGGGGGGCTTCAAAATGTCTTTAAGTGGGAAAATAACGAATATTAGTTGTCGAATCGACTTAAGAGCTATAGAGCCAGTAAGTAATAGTCTGATTTTCAGACCATTGTACTGAATGGTCGTACGTTTTATGCTGCGCAAAGATTCAATCAGTTTAATTTTGGCCATTACAATCAGTTGGTTATTGATGTAGACAAATGCTCATGTACCATTTACAGCTCATTTTATGTATACTACGAAAGAGGGAAAAAGCCAGTTAGTCACTCGATAGTGTCTGACAGTGAAGTCTAGCAAGTAAACGGGTATCCTTGCATAATTTGAATATTAGTACACTGCTAACGTTTAAAATTTCACAGATAGGACATACATGACATATTCGTTATTCCTGCAAAGTTCTACAACATTTTATGTTGGCTGCAAAAAGGACATAGTATCTTTAAAGTACTTTGTCAATTAGACTAAAAGTTAAAACGGTCGATCTGTATACAGTGCCATATAGATACCATGTATTGATAATCTGTGGACAATCAGTATTATCGTAGGCGTAAGTGGAAAATGAAATTCATGTCTCGTGACTTATTATCATGGCATGTCTCCAAAATGCATGGATTTACAGAAAAGGAGAGGAAGAAAGAATAACATGATACATATTAGAAAACAATGGGTCGGAAAACCAACATTAAACCAGACTGAGACTCGATCATGCGTCTTGTCTACATGTATATTTAAAAACGTTGTCACTACTGGTACAGGTATAATGATTTGGATGTGTCTATACCAGATTTTGTTATACCCTGATCTGTTAATTCGTTCAGGCTTAATCAATACAGGGTGGATATTACACTGGATTTCTCAGCACGTAGAGGTGTATGGACACGTCCGTTGTGATACGATGGAGCTGTCCATACGATAAAAAGTATCCCAATGGAATGTTCAACGTTCCGAGAGATCTTACACGTATGACGGCGATCATTGAATTTGGTATGGACACACTCTAGCTCCACGTCACCGTGTGAAACCCCAATGACATCAAAGTGGAAGTAACAGGTCACCTGTTTCCGAATCATGGTCACAACTCGGCGGTTTCTCTGCCTGAAAGCTGCCAATAAAACATGATAAATAGGAAAGGGTTGCTGTGACAGAAAGTTCATCCCTAGTCCCTCCTTTCCTGTGTTTTGATGGTAATCCACCAATGTATATACCCCTGTACTAGCCATATACAATAGACATAACAGACATGATGGATTTAAGCTTGTAGAATTAAAAAGTGTATTTCTATTGGGCATTGTAAAACAAGAGGAGGTTTAAATTGCCGAATCGCGAGCAGTGATGGTAGGGACATATATCAATATACAGAATGATCAATCAATTTTGCGCATTGCATATTCAGAAGGGTAGCTATAATTTAGACTACGAATGTCAACAACAAAATATCGGGGATTAAGGAGCCTGGCTCATATAATCATAGCAATAAAATATAGGCCTACCAAAAGCACGATAACTAACGGAATCGCTGTTTTGGAAGCGCAGTTGTGAACAACTGAGTCGTACAATTTTATGTGCACATTGCTTTCAAAGATAAAATTGCATTGTATAATGATATGCAACAATTAATGATAATCCTTTGTTGTTCCAGATTCTTTAACGTCCTTTAAAATCTGAATCCGATTTTGTGAAAGTTCAATATAATCTTCTCCACATTTCCTTTTTTTTTAAATGTTATCCGGTGACATAACAAGTCATGTAAATGTTAAAAAGTTCGTTAAGCACGTGAGACCTCGTTTCCTGCTGATTCAATTTGGTTAATAATGGTGGATTGTAATATTAATTGTCTACAAACGTTAAAGTCGCATTAAAAAGTACACAAAATACGTTTTTATACCATCCGAGAAACGGCAATAATAATATTCTGGGTTTATAAACGTATAGCGCTTAATACTTTTACCTTGTCTCTATAAGCGCTTTACAGATATATGAACCACTATACCACAATACATCGACACGATACGATAGAAGCACCACGCCCCTGTAGGTGCTCATTTCGCACCTCTTGTGAGTTCAACCCTCTTATGGCAAAAATATTTCGTCCAACGTGCTAATTTGCACTCTTTGAGGTTCAAATATAGGTTTTGGGTTGAGTACAGTTTTGGGCAAAAATGGACCTCTGTTACATTTACCCATACTGCACACGTGACGTCATTTTGCTTGCGTCATTACCTGCGCCAATCAAGCACGTGAAGGCTATTGATGCATGTAAAGTTTGCACTGTTCATTTCGGATTCACTAAATTTGTACGATACCACTCATACATGGTGCGTTAAAGGCTGCGTCAGTGACTGACGCAGTTCTGCGCCAATCACTGACGCAGTCCTACGTCAGACAAACGACGCCTCGTGTGCAACAGACCTATGAAGCTGGTACATTCATTAACATGTAAATAAACCACGATGGATTTTTGCGACGGTTCACCGCGTCATATCAGTAAAAGTCTTTCATTTACTGAGCAGATTTCTATGAGTACATGCATGGTAGGTTAATATCTATGCTTGCATGAACGGTCAATGACATGTTTGATAATCAGATGTGAGTTAAGGTCTAGCGGTCAGCTCTTCGGTATAACAGCATTGACATTGACCCCTGGTTCATTGTCAGATGTTTCAACGGTGATTTCCCAGACATAGCCAAGGTTGGTAAACAAACACAACATAAAGAAAACAAGACAAGACAACAACAACAACAGTAAGTAAAAATTGCAAAACACAAACCAATAAATGAGAAGAAAAAAATATTACCTACACCTGTTGAGGGACAGCGAATAAGAGATGATAATTCCAGATCCAATTTATATGCCCATTATTTTGACGGGATGGTTTACATAGTGTTGGCCTAAAGAATGATCGATCAAGATATTTGAAAATTACCATATTCGTTAAAATATGTCAATATGAAAGGTCAATATGATATCACGTGTAGAAAAAGTTGGTGCTAACGCTTTATCATTATCTTGATGATACCAATTATTATTTTGCACCTCTCTATTAATAATAGGATCGCAATTTATAAATTTGATGCCGTGCTGATCAAAGTTATTAGGTAGACGATACACTGAGTTTCTCGCAGGCATAATCAACCGCATCCTCTTCTACATGAAGCAATAATGGCAGCGCCAATCACCATGATTAGTATTCGATATCCATCAATTACATTAACATTTATACAGACAGTCACAGCGAAGATATTTCGGCGGAGAAAAGACTCCCTATACCATGCAATCTGTTGTTATGTGTTGACGAGAAAAAGAGAGGAGGAATGAATAAGAGCAAGAAAGAGAGAGGGAGAAAGAGAGAGAGAGAGGGGGAGAGAGAGAGAGAGGGGGAGAAAGGGAGAGGGAGAGAAAGAGAGAGAAAGAAAGAGAGAGAAAGAAAGAGAAAGAGAGACAGAGAGAGAGAGAAAGAGAGAGAAAGAGAGAGAGAGAGAGAGATAAATGGAGAGAGAGAGAGAAATGGAGAGAGAGAGAGAGAGAGAGAAATGGAGAGAGAGAGAGAGAGAGAGAGGAGGGGGTGGGTGATATGCTGTACCGTCTGTGTTTAAGAAAATAATAAATGACCATGCCCTATTTCCATAATCATGATAATAATGTATCTCATACCATTCTACTGTTACGTTGCGTTTTTGTTTTCGGAATAGGGCCTAGTGATAAAAGATAATGAATTACGCGTGAAGTCTTTCTTATAATCATTCGAATGTCATCAACATTTCAAAATGGACATTCATGAAAACAAGAAAGTACCTATCATTTTCAGAAAGTCATATCCCTTATATTTTGATAAACCATTTCCCCTGGAGATCTAGTACAAGGTGAACTTGTCTTTAATCATCACATATTCAACTTTTAAAATGTCACAGATTTATGTCAAGTAGTGTGGTACACATCACCAATGCACTTTTATATACATTTCGATGGCATGGCTTCTTTAGAAAAATAATTATGTCAATGCACTTTAGTTGTTACAAATGACCTCGGTCAGTCTAACAATACAACCACCTGACCTCTTCTCGTTGATTATTAAACGGAAGAATATGACAGGTTTGTGCCAAATTTATAATGTTTATGATTAATTCTTCGTAGCCCACCGGTTATTGCATATAGTTTATATGGAAAGTAAATTGGTTCTCGTGATACCAGTAAACCTTATGAATTATAATGATATATTTATAAATACGAGAGGATGAAAGTCTCGAAAGTCCATTGTTGTGGGGAAGTGTGTAGAATGACTTTATTATGGCAGGGACTATATATTACCTAATCCCGGTTCGCATTGCCCGAGAAAAGTAAGAGTATTGACTGTTTTGTTGTTTTCATTAATATTTCTTTATCAATTTTATCAGCTACCATTCGACAAGTGATTCCGACAGGGGAAGTTGCAAAGTAGAAAAAGATTGTATTTCCCCCCATTCTATCAAAACATACTCATATCAGAGCCGAATTTTCTATCAATAATAAAATAGTCATCTACCAGGATTGAAAAATCTAACACATTCAACCAACAGTTTTTTGGAAATAAACCCACGCACAACGCACAATACCGTGATGGCTTTACTTGTAATGTATTATGCGCCTCATTGAGTATATAGGCAGTGCATGGGAAGAGGATTATGCCATATTTATCGCTTTCTACAAAAAAATAACTTACTATGCGAACGAATGAGAGAAAAAATGAGATGAGAAAGAGAGAGAGAGAGAGAGAGAGAGAGAGAGAGAGAGAGAGGAAAGACAGAAAAGGGGAGAACATAAGAGGATGTGAGAGAGATGTATTGTTAAAGAGCGAGGAAATATTAGGAAGGTAAGAGAAAGGTAACAGATAAATGAGAGAGATAAAGGTAAAAAAGATTAAAGAAAGAAATATTGGTGAGAGATGATGGAAAACGATAAAGGCCATTCTAATGCACGAAATGCAATTTCAGAAGTGAATAAAGCGTCTATTTACTGAAAAACAAACAAACTAAAGGAAATGGGACAGGAAAATAGAAAGGAAAATACATGAGACGAGAAGAGGAAATGTTAGTCTTTTAGGCTACCCAAATATGGGAATATACAGTAAGATATTAATTGGTATGTAAAGTCAGAAACTGATTTCAATATTGCAGATCACCCTTTACATAAATAAAAGGCGATACAAATGAACCGAAGCATGATACAGAAGATCTGAGGTGGTCTAGTGGTCAGGTCTATAGTCTTCCCATGAAGGACCAGGTTTCGATGTCGAGTTGGGTCTTTGGGTCGGTAAAATTTCACAACGTCACACTCGTACACAAAAATTGCAGTTCTGTGGTCTTCGGCCTAGGAGCAGTTGCGATTAGTTTAAATCAATTGCAACTCTGTACTAAACAGGAGTTGAACGTTTGCGGTATGTAGGTAAAGAACATGCAAACAAAACTGGTCAATCGCAACTCTTTATAGGACAAGGCCCGGCTCTTAAAATAGGTATATATACAAATCCAACTTACTCATATCAAAACTTTCTCTCCAATCCTATCCCAATTCTTCTCATTTTTCTTGGCATATCCTATACCACATTCGCAACTGTTAGAAGTTTCCGCCCTCAGAAGAGTTTTCAACAATACAACGACTGGAAAGTATTGGGCGAGCTTCCGCTACGCAGGTGACTTGTTGTTTTAGAGAGATATTTCTTCGATAAGTTGGATTAGACCATAGGTCCATGATTAGACATTAGACTATCAGTTTGACAATTGACAGTTCATTGTGGTGACCAGAGACAGTGCATGGACGCAATTCGGATATCTACATTTCTTGTGCTCTTGAAAACGAACGTTTTTACATTGGATTAGCCATTGGTTCAGATTGGGTAAGTCGAAGATTTGCTGTTTTATCATTTCCCTGCAAGAAAGTGCGCAAGCACAAACCTTATCTAGTGTTTCAAGATATTAAGAAAAGGAAAAGAATAACAATAATCTCCAAAATATGAAACTTTTCACTTCTCGAGTAGACAAGTGTCATGAGAAATCTAATTCACTAATGCATCAACTTTTTTGAAATAATAATACGCTGATTTTACTTATGGAGTACTTTCATGTGATGTCGAGATTTGAATATTTCATTCACAAATCTTATTATTCGATATTAAAGTGCTTTGAATTACTTTTAATCCAGCGCTTGTTGGTCTTATTTACAAAAAAGGTTCAAAACACAAAACTATCGTTCATGCATGATTTAGCAAATAAATTTGGCACCAACTAGAATGAAAATTAGTCGGCGTATATGACAAACAGAGACTTATGTTTTATACCAAGCGACCCGTGCCAATCTAATACTGGTAAACACAGTTTCCAGCGTGTTTAGATCCCGAGCCATGATTTCGAAGGCTTCTATAGGCTGGTGATGATGATCATGCCTCCGATCATGTGATCTTTCCTCCTGAAAATCATGATTTCTTTCAGTACTTTAGATCTTGATACATGGATGTTTTGTAGGCTACTTTAAAGCGTGCTAAAGGTGACGGTATTGAATAACTGAATGAAATGCTTGAAAGAAAGTAATGGAAAGTGTTACGCAAACCGGTTATCATTACATATAATTATGCACTCATACAGACGGAAATAAATGTAATTTGTATATGCTACATGATTTTTTTTTAGAAACAATCCACGACAAACACTTTAGATTTAGTTTGATCTAACTCTTTGTTTTTTTCATTATCCTCGTTACATAAATATTATCAACTTACTGCATTATTGATGCAGATCTTCGCATTGGGCTTGAAAGTTTTGACTCATATGAACTTTCGTTGAATAGTTCAGTGTCGCGATAACATGGGGCGTTTGGGGGGGGGGGAGCTTGTATCAATCTCCAAAATTATCATCAGCGACAGGAATACTTACAGATTCTTTTGTTTGAGTGATAGTTGATTTATTTTAACTTTCGGAAAAAGAATAACAATAGTGACGTTCTTTACTCGCACAATGCTACCACATGAAAAGTAACTCATAATTCATGATAGTAATTCAGCACCTTTAAAGAACACTGATCAGAGCGCTCATATAACAAACACAAAATATGTGTTTGGAACAATAACATATACACATAGAACAGTACACAAAATATATCTGCAAAAGATACGGACTTGATAATAGCAATGCAGAGATTAGCACCTGTTCTGGTGTGAGCCAGAGAAGGTGCTAATCCGGGGTGCTAATAATATTACCATATTATATACACATATAACAGTACACAAAATATATCTGCAAAAGATACGGACTTGATAATAGCAATGCAGAGATTAGCACCTGTTCTGGTGTGAACCAGAGAGGTGCTAATCCGGGGTGCTAATAATATTAACACCTCTCTGATTGAGACAATTAAAACCTAACTTATTTTACATTGGCTCAATGTGGACTTGTATACTCAAATCGCAAAGACCTTCAAGAATACAACTCAAATACAACATCAATACCACATTGCCTATAGATCTCTTGTTCTGATTACGTAATATGTCATTGTTATGTTTGAACATTAAAGGGGATGCACAAGGTGGTGCACAATCCTATGGAAATGGCTCAGGTTGATTTATTGGTAAATATTTTCCGCTCATGTTACATACAATTGGTGCAATCAGGGAGAGTGTACAATTTAACCTACAAACCGTAAACATGAAATACAAAACATTTCTGTTTTGCCAGCGTGAGACTAAATAAGATAGGGGATGGGCAATGTGCCAATCACCCCATATTCATAGCCGTGAAACATCATGTTATGTTGTTAAAGCAAGGTTAGCAACAACGAGGCTACATGTTTAAATGATATTAGTACTTCAGCTATTACACCAGTGTCAGTAAGAAAACCACCCACGCAAATGAATTTTGTCCATGAAAATGCAGTATAACGACGACCAATTTCTCAGAAAAATATATTTAGATATTAGTATATATAATGCAATCAAGAGAAAGCTCTGTTTTTCAACTACAGTAGTTTCCCGTCATCACCAACATGACATAAGCATATTTATGTCAGTTTTAGCCTAATTATTTTGGATGAAAATGAGATGATTGGAAAAACAGGTGTTAACAAAAACGGTTGCATGGGCACCATCAATAGTTAACTAGTTGATTACTGGATTCTCTCATTCTCATGGGTTTAATACAGTGCCACCAGGTTCCAGTAGGCAATGTGTTAGTCATTGATTAATAAAGCAATGTTTATCGATGATAGTAACAAAGTATCCTTGAACTATTTTTTTTTGAAAACAAAAAGGTGTTTGAAATTTATTTGAACCGACGGAAAAGTGCAACCACTATTATTTTTTTACCCAGGAAAAGCACAATGTCATGCCGTGTTTATTTTCCCCCTAATCAGCTAATGGATGTTTTCATTTAAAGAGCAGTATATCAATGATATGAAATAAGTTTATAATCAAAGCCTGAATTAGAAATTAATTCGTTCTTTTTTAAGGATACAACAAAGTAAGCTACACACGAACAAAAAATGATAAATTCCCTTCTAGGCTTTTACGTTTTTGGTTATTGACTATCAGATTTTCAATCATCATACTCAATATAGTTATATAGGGTAACGCATTGGTTATGCAATCAGAATTTGTAATACTGGATGAGACAGTGGTCTCCTTTTTCTAATTTATCATGGCTTGATTTAATTGAGAGGACACGGCAATTGAACCCGGTATACTGTGAAAGCTACATTTGAAATATATTTGAAAATAAATGGACTGAATATCGTTGCCAATTTGATGAAAGTCACTGAATTGTTTTTTTGATTTCTATAATAAAAATGATTTCAGGGAATATTTGTATTTCTTTGTTTAACACATACATTATTTCAAGTATGAGTTGAATAATTTGAATGAAGAGGAATTGGCGCCCCTTTAATAGTTCTATTTCTGTGTGGCAATGATCAAAGCAAATCGGATATAATCCTGTTTTGACTGCACTAAACCAATTACGCCCAAAACGGTTTCTTTTAATTTGGCATTGACTTTATTTACCACTAATTTGTCAGCTAAAGAGAAGTTGATGAGTAGTTCGATTTTTGTTAAACCACATAAATAGTACATCATTGAATTCATTAATGATGACGACTGCACATATTCATTTTACCATGACCTACATTTAGATCTGTAAAGGGAAATTACAGCATTCAGTTGTAATCGAAGAGTTGTTTGGTCCTCACGTGCCCTCAAAAACTGAAAGTCTGGACCAACTCGTCAGTTTACGCCACATGTGTGTGTAGTCCCATATACCAATTTGTCTGAATAGTGCATGTTACTTATAGCAAAATAGATTTGATTTCTATAAAAAAAAAAAATCACAGTATACATCAATTATTATGTAATTCATAATAAACCTTCCTCACTTGCTTCCATGCAGTTTCTTTCACAAGGCAATCGCTTATAAATAACCAGTACTCTACTTTATTTCTAAGATATCGGTTAAATCTTGTCTCTTTTTTTATTTTTCTTAGGATGGATTCTTGGTCGCTATCCCTCTTGCTGTTGGTCTGTTTGAGTAGTCTTACTCCAAGCACAGCACAAGATGGAAGATGTACAAAGAAAGTCAGGTAAGACTTCACCTCATGTTATATGATATATACCTTGCAAAAGTGCAGTAAGAGAAGTCTTAATGTGTATATGTCCTGCTTAAAAATGGATTATTGTTGAATATGTTATTATCATTATTATTATCATTATCTTTATAATTGTTATTATCATTATGATAATCATAATAAGTGTAGTAGTAGTAGTACATGTAGTAGTAGTATTAGTAGTAGTAGTAGTAGTAGTAGTAATAGTAATATTAGTAGTGGTATTAGTATTATGATTTGTTTTAATTATCATTATTATATTATGATAATCATTATTACTGTTGTATTTTGGAAGCATACTGCTTCATTTCTAATGATGCTAACTACAAAAACAACAACAACAACTACTACTACTACTACTACTTCTTCTACCACTACTACTACTAGTACTACTACTACTACTACTACTACTTCTGATACTACTTTTTATCTTCTACTACTCTTACAACTACTACTACTTCTAC
Source organism: Strongylocentrotus droebachiensis (assembly GCA_035222895.1). Taxonomy (NCBI): domain Eukaryota; kingdom Metazoa; phylum Echinodermata; class Echinoidea; order Camarodonta; family Strongylocentrotidae; genus Strongylocentrotus; species Strongylocentrotus droebachiensis. Next base: position 142,820 of record JAVYIG010002017.1, on the reverse strand, counting down.
AACTACTACTACTTCTACAACTACTACTACTTCTACTACTACTACTACTACTACTACTACTACTACTACTACTACTATTACTACTACTACCGCTACTACTACTATACTGTTACTTCTTCTTATTCTTCTACTACTGCTACAACTACCACTACTTCTATTACTACTTGTTAATACTTGTGACATAATTTCAAACACTTCTTGAAGTACATGGGATTTATTAAAGAACATGTCACACTTTTGTTTCGGTTTTCTGCGTTTTGTCCCGATTGTGCAATGTTATCAAATTATGCCACAAGATTATTGGCACCGTGATTTTACGGATTTTCCTGGCGCTTACCGCTTGTGTTCCACGTTTCTTCCGTAAACATAATCAGACACCCGCTATTAAGTCATATCGTGGGAAAATAAGCCAAGATTTGGGCATACATTGAATATTAAACCATATGACAGAGCCTTCCCAAGCACCATGTTTTCAAGGAGTGAGTCATTTGAAGACCAATTTAAAGTTGTGTTCGAAAGAAAAAGTAATTCGAGTAATAACCTTCGGGTTTCTTTCGGTGGATGTGGCAGTGACAGTGAGTCTAGGAATCGTATTTGTTTTGTGTGACACAGTTTCTAATGACTGGTGGTAAGCATGGTTATGGTGAAGTTGCATCGAAAATAAGACTGAAAATAAGAAATAAACGTTTAGACTTTGCTTGCTTGATTGGTCTAGAGGACATGTCACCGGCCTATGGATCATATGCTTCGCGGCAATAATGGTCTTTGGCTAGGCATTAATCTACGTTTATCTCTCTCCACCCAGGTGTATAGAACACGGGTACCTGGTAGGAATTTATTTCTTGAATGCTTTGAGTGCCTTATGGCAGCTGAGATAAAACCAGGTTAATGATCGAACTTTGTAGTCGCCTTAAATGATAATTTCTTGGGATAGATATGCAATATAAATTATAAAGGGATTGTGTTTAAACCTTTTGAATCTGAAGACCGATATTGTTGAAGCAAATTTTTCGCAAAACTTTTTCCCAAATAATGTGGCAAAATATTTAATTAAAAATTAAAGAGAAACAAATATGGATTGTCTTACCTAGTAACAATCATGGTATGCAATTCGCATTTTGACTTTAAATACAGTTATTTGTAATAGGGGAATGAAATAATTAGTAAAATGGCACTTGACAAAGACTTGACAATTGGAATTGTCAAAACTATATATCAGGGAAGCAAGTAGAGCATAGAGCAATAGCAACAACAACATTGAAAGAAGACATGGTACAAAAGTACCTAAAGGTAGAAATACTCACAAGGGAGTATTTTATCCGATTACCGGGATAATCACATATTGTTCCAAGCATACTTAGAGAGGGTGTATGGCATTGAGTGCTATATAAATCATGTGCAGTTTTATCATATTAATATCTTTAGAGATAGTATATAATCGAAAACCTAGATAGAGGACTTTAAGAAGACGAATATGAACCAGTTTTACTCATGTTGCTTATGTTGAGGTTGAGAACATCCGGACTCGGATAAAATATCAAGGATTTCGAGTATACCTTTGACGATGTTGACATTTTTTCATTCTTATTCTAATAATGTCATACTTGTTTATAAGTTGAAGGGAATATTGAAGTGCATAGTATATCCCCTATGATACAACACTCAAATGAAGCCTCTCGTTGGTCAATGTAAACACCAAATACAGGAAATGCCTAATATTGGCTTTAAGTGTGGCACTTTTTTTGTATAATGTAGGGTTCTATAAATGTAATTAAATCGAGGAAAATCAGAGATGATAACGATGAGTTAAGTGCCAGGAAGGTCTCCTTGTACTGTATGTCCTCATCAAACATAAAATTAGCATAAAAGCGAAGGTTATACAGTCGCATAGGCCCAAAAGATATATCTTAATCAATTCGTAGCTAACTGGATTTTGTGAAGATAAAATGGCTATCATTATAAAGGGAAAAAATGGTCCACGTGCATTTCATCATGCGTAAAGTTTGATGACGATCAGACAACGACATAACTTTGTTTGTTCTGGGATTTTAGAATTTCCGAATTTGAGCGGGAAGCATTAGTTGTGTCTCATTTCCTCATGCATACAATCAGACGACAAAATGACGGTCAAGAATGTCTCTTGTTTCCTTCCTCTAATTGTTCATATCAGCAATAAGGATTGCCAAATTGAAAATAAGTGATCTTTTATTTAAGCAAGTCGGGTACATTTTGATGTGCCATCTTATGGTTACTGATATTAAGCACTGTTCATATGCTGTGAGATAATGTTTTGGAATGCCAGTGTGAATCAAATTTCTTTTTAATCGATGAATTATAATACTAATTCTCACACCCAAGGTTTGTCTATGAAATTGCACTGAATGGCAATGGTCATATCTCTGTGTAAAAACAAAGTAATTCCTTTCAACACAAGCCCTGACGGGTACATTGTAGCGGTACTTGTGTATCTTAAGTTCTTAGTATATTACATATATTTTAGAAAAGGGTTATACTGGTACGTACTGGTACCAATACTACTACTAAAACTACTACTAATACTTCTGTTGCTGCTATACGACTACTTATACTACTACTACTACTACTACTACTACTACTACTGCTGCTGCTACTACTACTCCTTAGGCCAAATAACAAACATAACGCGTTTCTCGTTCAGAGGAGGCAGGGCTTTTTCTTCTTCTAAATAGTAAATAGTATTTTTTTTAAAGGAGGCGGGCGGGGACGAGAAACACTTAATTTTTGTTATTTGACCTCACTACTACTGCTGCTGCTGCTGCAGTTGCTGATGCTACTACTACTTCTACGACTTTTACGACTACTACGTACTGCTAATTCATTTCAAGATGGTTAAAACTGTGGTTAGTTACAAACTTTCTTATTTTGTTTCTCTCTCTCTTTAGTCGTGTTGTCTTTTACACGGAGACGTTCACAAAGTCATCAACGGAAAAATACTACGAGAAATGTGGCTTTCTTTACCTTGCAAGGTGTACCCGTTACAGGTAAGTTATCCTCACCGATGTCCCCGTTTGGACGATTATTCCCCTCAATACTGGTGTCCCCGTTTGGACGATTACTCCCCTCAATGATGTCCCCGTTTGGCCGATTGTTCCCCTCAATACTGATGTCCCCGTTTGGACGATTATTCCCTTCAATACCGATGTCCCCGTTTGGACGATTATTCCCCTCAATACTGGTGTCCCCGTTTGGCCGATTATTTCCCTCAATACTGATGTCCCCGTTTGGCCGATTATTCCCCACAATACTGATGTCCCCGTTTGGCCGATTATTCCCCTCAATAATGATTATGATTAAAATCATCTCGGATTTATCACTCAACAAATGGGTAAATAACAAATTACACACCTCTAACGCCCTTTGAAAAGACATTGATCTACACTTGCCACACCTGACCCAACATTACAAGGGCACTAATCAACCCCAAAATACAATTTATTTATCACTGGAAGACATCAAATCATTCATCATTATATAAAACGAGTGAATGCGAAACGAACACTGCCAACGTTGCGTTTGGATGTATTGTCGCAATCGCTCATTGATGTGCGGGATTAGCGCAGGTAGTGACGCATGATAATTGACGCTTCGTGAACAGGGGGCGTCAGGCCAGACGGTCGCAAGTTAATCATGAATCATTCAGACAATGACAAACATGCCCAACGTGTACAGATTATTGATATACTTTGTGTCCCTGTGTTTAATGCGTCGTAACCATATTCATTCCACATCTACGTATTCACCGATTGATCGCGTATCTGACTGTGAAGAATTATATCAGACATCAGAGTCTAGTCCAACCCCTTTTACTTAGGAAAAACGGATGAATCACCTGAATTATCAAACAATGATTGATCACCCACGTATAGCCAATCACTTAATCAAACAGAATTCCCTGTGTCACACGGATAGATCTATTGATTATAAAACATCCACCCACACTGTCCTCCTACTGAAGTAATTATTTATCGATCGATCTGTCAGACCAAAATTAGGCCGTTCATAATTTACACATTAAATTCACTAGGGATTACACGCAACAAACTATACAACTTGTTACATTTTTTACTCAGTCTGAGAAGATATTGTACTCAAAAGATTGATCAATATTGTAGTCAACGATTAATGTATATGTCATACAATTTACACAGACAATTAATAAATTGATGAATTAATTAAGTAATATCTCCCACAATGAACCTGTCAATCAATGCATCAACTGATTTTTACGCCACGTGTTCGTGTAGTCCCATATACATCTTTCTGTGTTCAGTGTTTGTAACTTTACCAAGACTTGGCCAAATTTATTATCATTTTGATGATTCCAGAACCTTGCAATACACACAAATTCTTATATGCTAGATGATCAACCTTTTCTGGTCGATTCCACATCGTTGCTTTCACAATGTAATTGCATGACCAAAACTCAACTTCGTCTTTAACCAAAAAAAGAAAAAAAAATCATATATGAAAATGAAAGGGAGAATGAAAGCCATAGGGCATATCGGAAATAGTGCGGATGGGAATCATGACTCGACAGGTTAAACTGAAACATTACCATATTTAGGTCATAAATGTTTACAAGTTTGAAATTCTAAAAAAAACCTAAAGGCAGCACAAATATCAAAAAATAGTTTTAGAATCATACAGTCATTTAATATTTAATTATACTACCTGTATATCCGTAAATTCATATAGAAATTTCTGTGCTATGATTTAGTAGAAAGATGGTTAGAAGAAACCACTGAGTAAATGATTACAGTTAATTTTGCTTTCTAACTCAATTAAAATAATATATGGCACTCCAAAGGATGGATGTATCATGCATAGTAGTGGTGCCTTCTTTGAACTTAGGTCTTCCCTATTTTTTGCACAGTTCGTTATCCTTTTCTTTGGGAGCAGTGGCTTAATATCGAATAAAATAAAGCAAAAAGAAAAGAAAAGAAAAATTAAAGACAAATTTGAGGGACATAAAGAGAGAGCATAAAAGAGAAAGGAGAATAATTGGAATATACCCCCCCCCCCCCTGCTTACTTGCATAGGCCTACTTACTAAGACTAGGACCAACCCCCCCCCCCCTCCCATCCGTGACTGGCTACACATTACATAAATATATGACCAGTAATTATGATTATAATGATAACAAAGATGGGTTATGTAGGTGGATGACATTTTCTTTTTCTACAAATCGATGGCTTAAATGTCTGTGACGCATAATGAGTAATTCATATGTTAAAGAAACAGATTTCCGATGGTACTAATATAACTACATATTTAACCTCAAACTTTCATCGATTTCCTCATCAAAAAGGTAGGTTTCAGCGAAATTCTAGGCATGAAATAATATTGGGGATTTTATTTGATTGTTTTACAGAATGTCGGTCAGTAGGGCAAGGTTTAATACACAGGTGTTTATTCTATTATTATGCATTATGGCAATTAATTGACACTGGTTTAGAATTTAATCATCATCGCCCTTGAATTCAAAAGTTTTTCCATTACGACTGATTATAAAGAATTAAAAACAAAGTGAGGTAGAATGATTATTTGGTGAAACAGTTTTGAATTGTCAGTGAAGCCAACAACACGGAGAACCAATCATCAGCTGGTACTCCAGAACTTTCAAAGCTCTTTTATAGGAATTATTAAATTGAAAAGATCACTTCAAGGGATGTTATATGGGAACCAGAAATCTTAATTACTAGCTTTATGACTGTATTATTTTTGTTTTTCACCTAAACTTTACTTAATTAATGTCATATAACGATTTCGTTTGTGTTTGTTTTATGAATAGGACGGTGTACTCGGTTGGTTCGAGGAGACCTAGCAGGATCGGCTATGTGTCGGACTATGAGTGCTGTCCAGGGTGGATAACAGAAGGAACTAATTGTTTACCAACTCAACGTAAGCATTTCGAACAGTCGTCCTTTTTGTCTGTATTGCCTTCTAAAATTGTAAACGTTAATCCTTCTTGGTGAATCCACTGACGGAGCTTTGAGACGAAAGATAAGATTCCCAAAGTCATGTTTCATGGAAAAAGAATGTCGGGAAAACTTCCATCCCATTTTGAAAATTCTGGATGACCTGAAGATTTTGTAATATTGTCCAATCAAAACGGCCGTTTTACTTGTGCAAGGTTATATTTTCTAGTTATCATTGCCAGGAATTACATCAGTCGCTCAACAAAAAAGAAAACAAATAGGAAAAGAGAAAAACTATTAAAGCGAACAAACAAACAAACAACTAACAGACAAACAAAAAACTTCCCTTAAACCCCTTACTTATCCGCGCAGTCGGGAAATATCAAAAACTGTTCGTTTGGTAATAATACAACCCTAAACATTCACCTAGATCCTTTTAAACCCATAGTTTAGAATTGTCACTGTCTCTCTAGTTTGTTAAATTGATATTTTACATTTATTTTTATTTATTTCATATTTACAATGCTGCATCATTGTTTACTTATAGCACCAACAACGGAAGCTGTAACAACGACTGCCCGGCCAACCACAACGAAAATCCCCACCACCGCTACAACAACGACAACATCACCATCAACAACATCCCGATTTACAAGCAGTCATAACAGCAACAACAACGGTGACACTCAACGTCACTCTCGTACCCGAACCTCAACCACCGCCTCGCCGGACAACCACATCGAAACCTCGCCTGTTTACGTCGGTGGGCAAGGGAAATCGGCCAGCTTGCTGTCGAGTCGGTCGATGATGATGGGTATATCCGCGGTCGCCGTGGTCGTGTTCCTGGCTATGTCGATCGGTGGGGTCGTCTGCGGCGTCAGGAAGTTTTGTCCGAAAAAGAAGCCCGTTGGAAGGTGAGAAAAAGTTCTTCTTAAGCCCTATAGATTGCATCATTTTATAACTCCAAATTTTCCAAGCAATGATTATGTTCTAGTATTTCCATGATTTTTTTAAAATTCATCATAAACTGATACCCGTGTATCTTTATGATTAGAATTGTTTGATTCATAATAGTCCAGTATTCGGTCGATCTGGTTCTCGTCCGAAAGCCTAGCCCCCCCCCCCCCCCCCATTCAGAGTTATTTAGGGTACGGGTGTGCATGTTCCCTCCATTCGAAAGCACCCCCTATATAAAGTCCGTTGTGTAAAGTCAATAGCGAGCTTTCGATTTAGGCACCCGACGTCGGCTACTACGAGGTACTGGAGCGTGGAGACGTTGCGCAGCTCACGTCCGCTCCCTTCGCGGCAGTGCTTTCGATTTTTCACGTCGGTGCTTTCGTCTGTCACGTGACAAATTTTTATAGATCAGGTGATTAAATCAAGTAATAAATTCTGAATAACATGAGGGTGACAGAAATAGAAAGTTAAAATGATAAAACAAAAAAGAACAAGAATAATAAACAAAGGATAGGAAGAGTAAATAATAAAAACAAGAATAACATAAGAGAAGGTGATAGAAGGAAAAAACAAAGAACAACATAAGAGAATTAGGTGATTGAAGGAGAAACAAAGAATAACATACGGAGAAACAGAAATTGATACAATAATAAAACAAAGAATAACATAAGAGAAGGTGATAGAAGGAAGAAACAAAGAATAACATAAGGAAAGATAGAAAGAGGAAGTGATAGAATGATAAAAACAAAGAATAACATAAGAAAAGGTGATAGAAGGAAGAAAAAAAGAATAACATAAGGAAAGATAGGAAGAGGAAGTGATAGAATGATAAAAACAAAGAATAACATAAGAAAAGGTGATAGAAGGAAGAAAAAAAGAATAACATAAGGAAAGATAGAAAGAGGAAGTGATAGAATGATAAAAACAAAGAATAACATAAGAGAAGGTGATAGAAGGAAGAAACAAAGAATAACATAAGGAAAGATAGAAAGAGGAATTGATATAATGATTAAAACAAAGAAAAACTAAAGAGAAGGTGATAGAAGGAAAAAACAAAGAATAACATAAGGAGAGACAGAAAGTGATAGAATGATAAAACAAAGAATAACATTAGAGAAGTTGATAGAAGGAAGAAACAAAGAATAACATAAGGAAAGATAGAAAGAGGAAGTGATAGAATGATAACAACAAAGAATAAAATAAGAGAAGGTGATAGACGGAAGAAACAAAGAATAACATAAGGAAAGACAGAAAGAGAAAGTGATATAATGATAAAACAAAGAATAACATAAGAAAAGGTGATAGAAGAAGAAACAAAAGATAGCAAGAGGAAATAATAGAATAATAAAAACAAAGAATAACATAAAAGAAAGAGATGAAACTACACTCACGTTGACGTTTTCACGGCGACGGCGATTCACGGAAATTACCCCCGACTCCCGTCGGGTGATTTGGAAGGGAACGTGGGCCCAGAAGCTCACGCATGCGCAGGGGATAAATATGACGTCACGCGTAGTAGCCGACGTCGGGTGCCTAAAATCGAAAGCTCGCTAATACGGGCCGATTTTGTGTGTGTTACGAGCCCGACTTTGTTGCGTGAAAAGTACCCCTTGCTTCGGTCAATCATTTCTTCATTTTGTTTGCAATGTAGATGTTTCTTGCTTACCAAAGTACTGTCTGCGGTACTTGAGAGTTGAGAGTTTTTCATATTATCTTTTGGGCTTACATTATATCATTCTTGTGGTCCTGATTAAAATAGGATAAAAATATTCACGTTGGTTTTTTTTAATTTCTCCCTCAACCCCTAACCAAGCAGGTATAGAAGGGCTAAACTAATATTCGCAGATATAATTTTCAAGTCAGTTTGATTTGCTTCCCTCCCCTCTGACAATCTTGAACCCGTCCCTGAATCACATCCTTTTCTACAATTTGGAAAATTTCACTTTTAATTTATTGAATTCACGTGATAAAGCGATCCATCAAACAAGAACGCATTGGTGAACATTTAATGCATATTACCACTTTTCAACGGAACCACCTTATTATTGAATACTAATGAGGGTGGATAAATTGAGGAAGTATGACAAATGGAGTATTGTTTGTTTTTGTATTGTACTGAATTAATTCTTGCTTGCTGTGTTAAAATGAGTTAATTTTTTTTTAATATATAGAGCTGCCGTTGATTTTCGAAATAATTAGAGGTATATTGATTCAATCAAAGCTGTAAACACCGGTATCTTTTACGTTATGTTAGAAATGTGAATCATTAACAAAATGATGACATTAGATGATTTAAAGAATGATGATTGGAATAATAATAATATTACAGAAAATATTCTTGTAAAGAGATATTGATGTATCTTTTTCCATGGAAGATTTTGAAAACAATTATGTGAATCTTTCAAAATAATTGAGCTAACACCAGGCGCGGATCCAGGATTTCTTAGGGGAGGGGGCCCAACTTTCTTCATTTTTTTTTGCTCCCGAAAATTTGAAAATCGCGCCGGCCGAAAAGTCGCTCAGTGGGGGGGGGGGGGGGGGGGGGGGGGGGGGGGGGGTAGTGAACACATTTTTTTTTTTTTGGTCCTCGAAAATTTTTCGATTTGCACCCCCCCCCCCCAAAAAGGTAAAAATCACGTGATTTTACATGATTTTTTTCTCAAGGGGGGGGGGGCCCGGGCCCCCCGGGCCCCCCCCCCCCTGGATCCGCCACTGGCTAACACCGTCACACTATTTTTTACCCGAATTAAATCATGTTCGGTAAACCCGTGCATTCTTTGTTTATTTTCGTTTCACTTTAATTTCTCGTATACTGCTTTGCGCTTTCATTGTTTTTCCCCAATATTAGGCAAAACCTTTGTAATTTAGACCATACTTTCGCTGTAAGCACGGTTATAGTTTATCATCTGTAATTAATGATAACTATTCGATAGGAATCCTAGTAATACAATGGCTCTTCGTGAACAGGAAGGCAGTTACAAGTGCTTACGTCATAAAACTGCCAAAGTGACGAAATTAGTGACCTAGAATAATATTGATTGTAATAAATTGGGTGCGATCAGGGTCCTCTTTTAGGTCATATGTACGACAAATTTCACTCGCCTTGTTAACGATGTCCAACTTTCGATTTGATCATGTCTCTATATAGGTCTATAGAGTCCTCTTTACGTCTTTCGGTCTTAGGTCCATCCATTACTACACATAATTTGCACATTATTTTCATACCTGAATATGCAATCACTTTTCATTTAGACAAAGTGAGTTGAGGAATGACTACAGAGAAGTGAAAGGCAGGAACTGCCCACGGAAGCAACCATGTTTTCTTATCTTCGTATGAGGAAATCTAACAAAGATTTAAAGAACACACATTGAAGTTTTTTAATTGAATTGGTTCCATGGGTTATGTTGCGAGATAACACGCGGACAACTACCCCTTAGGACAACTACCCACTAGGGCAACTACCCCCGGACAACTACCGGCCAGACAACTGCCCCCTAGGATAGTTGTCGTAGAGGATGGTTGTCGTAGGGGGTAGTTGCCTAGGGTTAGTTGTCCAGGAGGTAGTTGTCCGGGGGTAGTTATTCGGGGGGGGGGGGTAGTTGTCGTAGGGGGTAGTTGTCCTAGAGGATGGTTATCCTAGAGGTGGTTGTCCAGGGGTAGGTGTCCTAGAACCGTAGGTAACATATAAAGTGTATTTTATAATCCATTAATTTTGTATTATATATTTACAGGATGGAAAATGAGTCACCAACAAGGAGGGATAGTGAAGGTAAATACAGACAGGATATTTTTGTTTGACCATCATTACTTCCCTTCAACCATAATGAACACTTTAAACAACTATGACTTTAAAAAAATTAAGTGCGTGTAACTACACCCTATACCGTAAACTATTGTTCTTCTCGTCCTGCTCCTCTTGCTCCTCTTGCGCCTCCTGCTCCTGTTCCTTTTCTTTCTCCTCCTCCCCCTCATTATATCACTGCTACAACTTCTACCACTACTACCACTACTACTTCTACTACTACTAATAATAATGCTAACACTGGGGTGGGTAAGAGGACACTTTTTTTAGGTCAGCCATGAAAAAAAAAACCAAAGGGGGGGGGTTAGGGGGGTTTATACACATAAAAATACCAAAGGGGGGGGTTAATCCCTCCCCCCTGCGTACGCGCCTGCTAATACTACACCTACTCCTTCTATCTATTCAATTATCTATCTATCTACCTATCATTACCGGTCATGCTTTGTTCTCTCTTATTTTCTCGTTATTCTTCCTTTTTGTCAAATATCAGTTCAGCTCAATCGCTATTTCTCCCCCTCTCTCTATCTTTTGGTATATCAGGTATCCAAATGAACGGTACAGTGCCCAATGGGGCTGTGGGTCATGGTGCTCGACCAAAACTCAAGCAGAAGGTCAAGGGTCACAAGGGAAAACTGACAGCCACTTCAAATCCTGGCTATGACATCATGGACCTTGCAGACACTACGCAGGAGAGTTCCTACGAAGCTATCGACCCTGAGGCAGGTCCACTGAAACCTCACAAATTTCAAAAGGATTCTAAAGGATTTGAATGCGTTAATATGTCGGATCTAATGCCCGCATCGGCGAAACATCTTCAAACTAGTCCTGTAAAAGGCCGACGCCCAATTGGACCAGTCGCTGTCACCGAAAACGAGTATACCGCTTTTGCAGACGAGCCCCGAACTTCACCCGAGCCATCCCAAAAGAAAACAGTTAAGGACAATAATAATCGTCGGATAGATGAATCTATGATTGGACAAAGGAAACCCCTTCCTAAGCCTAAACCTTTTCCAAAAATCAGGAGAAATCTGCAGTCTGGCGAGGGTTCATCAAACACATGCGCACCGCCCTCTGCGGCCAATCACCTGGTCGCACCTCCTGCGGTAACGGCACAATACCTTGACATGTCCAAGGGTCAGACCTCCCCACCGACCAATGTGGATCGACGCAGCTGTGAGAGGGAAGGTGCGTCACCAAGGAAACCTGTTAAAAAGTTCCCTTCACTGGAAGAAAGTCCCAAATCATCCATCGAGGATTGCACTGTGGATCTCCGATCCAATTTGTCTGGACTCCCAAGTGGTAATTCAAATTTGTATGACCATATTGGGGAGACCAGATCAGAGCCAACATCAAGACGGGGAAGTGATGCGAAGCATGCATTTGCTACACAGGGTACGTATGTTCTCCCGGGAGACCTATCCCCTGCAATTACCAAGAAGTTACACAGTGTGGCCGATGAAAAAATGACATGTACATACGTACTAGGGGATGACGTGCCTGGACTTGCTTCACGCTCCCCTCTATTCAGTGACAGTTATGGCCCTGTAGGAAGCAACCACGATATTTCGCGTGATTCAGCAAACGAGCTTAGTAATCCATACGATGTTGTTGTTACGCCAGAGAACAGGAGAAAGATGCTGAAACCCGTTATCACGAAACGCGGTTATGCCGCTCCTCGTCAAGATAGTATGGATCAAGACAGTTACTACGAAAACCAGAGGCGCTCGACAGCATCGCTTCCGAGCAACAGTAGAAAACTGTCCCTTCCCGTCCAGCCCCACGAAGACGAAGAGGTCTACGATTTCGTAGAAGTTAAAGACTGTCATTCGACGACGACGGGAAGACCTCCAAAGGTAGCTCCCAAGAAACCAGTGTTGACGTCAGGTCAGGAATCGCAGAAAGCCAAAACAGCGATAGAGAGGAGTCGGTCAGGTCCGTCCTTACTCCGATATGCAGAACTTGATTCCGTCTATGTGAATACATCCCGGTTTTGAATTCTCCTCAAGGATGGCTGCAGATGACTGTTCATCCATACTATCAAGGAGTAAGCAGTCTCAACAGTTCTGGATGATGTCCTTGGAGAAGAGGAAAGACTTAACCCTTACCAGTGTCGTTATTTGTATGAATGCAATAAAGTATGGATGATAAAAGCTCGCGAAGGTCATTCATTATAAAACTCATCAAGGACAGACAAAGGTACTCTCTTTACGTCCTTTAGCTGTTCGGTTGGATGAATCTAGTGTTGGGGCAGCTCCGAGGATCCATTAGGTATCATCACCTAATCAGTGACATTGTACTAATAAGTATCCCGTCAAATTGAGAAACAATCCAATCTTCATTATTGATGTAAGCGCTAATTAATGTATAATTGCCTGGACGTTAGGCGCAATGCGAGACGTAATTCTACTGTATACTTGTCTGTCATGCAGGGATCGAATAGTGTAGTTCCCATGAAATCTTTAGAAGTAAAGTCTTTAGTTGAGTTTTGGAAGTAGAACTTGATCGTAGGAAATATTTTTTTTTTTAGATGGTATTGGTCAGGTCGAATTCCATGAATCAACGTGATAGCATTTTAATGTGAATAATAAGAACAAACTTTTTAAAATATGGCAATAGTGTTAAATAATTACATATTTTAAGATCAAAGGATAATCATTTACCCAATCTGTCTTGTACTTATTGATAATCTTTATCATAGCTGATAAAAGCTAATTATGTCACGTTATTCTGTGATATCTAATTGCTTTTGTAACTTGGTAATGAGCGGAGGCGACTTTGGTTTGCCTTTCTCATGTGTAACTCCTTTCTTTATGATTTTTAGAATAACTATAATGTAAAGTTAAAAAGGAAATCTATAATATTCCTTATTACATCTTTAAAGAGAATATGCACCAGTGAATTCTTTTTTTCATTGGTGACAATATAATGTGATTATTGAATTTGTGTCGTATAATGAACAAAAATGAACTCAAGAAATACCCCCATACTATAATATTATGTGTGAATACAACGAAGATATCACATGAGGGTGTTTATTTTTAGGTGGGGGAGAGGGTTAGGTTATTAACGGGGAAAACAACATAAATAACGAAAGACAAAGTTGTCATATACTCATATATTCTGAAGGAAAAAAAATCTATAGTATTGACACAAACAAATTGGTATATGTATTTATAACGTAAATGATATTAATTTTGATTAGTCTTCCGTGTGGGAGAGTGAACCGGCTGGTACGGTCTCTCAAATAATTGTACATCAGTCTTGAAAGTAATGTCATCAATACTTCCATTGTAGTCGAGTGAAAGGTAATTAATTTTCATCATGGTCTACCGACAACAACGATTAATTTTGTGTAAAACCCTTTTAGTGTATTAGTCGTAAAAATTATACGTTATTCGTATAGGGCCATACAATGTCATGTACTACTGAGGGAGAGAGAGAGAGAGAGAGAGGGAGAAGAAGACAGGGAAGGAGGGATGTAACCTTTAGCTGTATGTTTGTAATGAAAGAATATAAGCACTTTCACAGAATCTAACGAAATTGTACATAATGCAATAAAATCTGACAACAATTGAGTAAGTAGCAATGAAATATGAAAACCGGAGGCAAGAAAATCCAATAAATTTCAGTCGAGGTGTTTTTTGTGCTATGTTTTGGTTAAATTAGGTTCTTCATGTCTTGAATAGCAATTATCCTGTCAAAACTAAATTTAAAGGCTCATAGCAATGGGTTTTCATAGGGAATTTGACTTTATTCGGGTGTTTACCCAATACCAGGCCTACGTGTTGTCAGTCACCGAGAGTAGAATTTTACTAATGACATGTCTTGTGAAATGCACTGTGCCATAGTCCACTGCTAAAGGAATTCTCATTGTAATATCAAATCTCCCTCACCTTCGAGATATGATGGCAAGTTGGAGTATTTTCTGGTGGGATCATGGGTTTGCTGCTTCAGAGACCTTTGCACACACAGACACATCAATCAACCAAATCTGGTGTCAGCAAATTATGATGCAATACAAATGGGCACTGACGATTTGTACTGCTCAAAATTGCGGCGTCTGTTCCAGGGAATCTAGTTTAAAGCCAGGAAGTCATTATGCTCATGTAATATACTGTTTGTTATTTTGTCTTCTTCTGATCCTTCGTACATTTGATGTAAAATGTACTTGATTACCTTGTACATGTCATTAACACGTCCAAATGCAAAGCCAAGATTTTCAACTATTTTCCAACGATTTGAAACATTTTATTTAAAGAATGCCAACTTGGTAATGTCGATAAAACCATGGTACTTCCAGTAATATTTATAATATTAATATTGATGATATTAATAGAATAGTAATGCTCTATTATTTTTTGTACATAACAAAACTATTTTCAGTAAGGTTAAATGATGAACTAAAGTTATAGAGTTATCGACACAATTGCTGGCGATTTGTTGATGTATATATTGATGTGATGTAAAAAATGTTATAAAATACGATATTCGTTAATGTAGATTTAATTTTATTGCAGTTTGTTCCATCACAATAATCAAATAATTTTTGATGAGATGATATATTTCTCTGTAAATATTAGTAGTATAAATAACCTGGTATATTGTATGGACTATTTTAATGCTTTATCTGATTTGTGTATATATAATTATTTCAAATTGCCTTTGAAGGCAGTGTTATTCACTAGATGCGAATAATGCAAAGAGTACTATAGTTTTACTATTGCAATAATTGGATCAACATTATGCTTCTAACTCGCAGATATACTCTATACAGAACTGCATTTATCAGAAATGTAAAGACGAGAATAAGTGTTATTCAATAAAACATGGGTGATTATTAATAATTATCGTGCATTGCGTGTCCATGTTAGGTTATCTTGACGTGTTTTGTTAACAGTGGCGATCTTTATGATTGTATTAATGATTTAATATATTGCATTAGGGTCGATATTGTCCGTCTTAATAATTGCATAAACACTTCACTTAGGTTATGTTGATAAAATGAAAAGAATAAGTATCGCGCACTTTCATGTAGTTCATTTGTCACGAGATTTAAAACAAAAAGTGAAACATAAACTGAAACATTTCAAAGGAGTTTTTTTTGGCACCGGGCTATATGCATTGAGTTCGGATATAATGACAAAACGCCCATATTTTGCTATGATGATCTTAAAATATTCTAATTAGTCAGCCGTGCACATTTTTATAGGAGACGTTATGTAAACGGTGAAGACGAATGGTCAATATATCGCAAGTGTTTTTTGTTGTTGTTAAGAAACAGATGTAGAATAGAAGGAAAAGAGAGAAAGAGAGAGAAGGAGAGAGAGAGAGAGAGAGGGGAAGAGAGAGGAAAAGAGAGAGTGAGAGAGATGGAACGAGAGATAGGAGAAAAAGAGAGATAGAAAGAGAGAGAGAGATAGGTAGAGAGAGAATGAGAGAGAGAGAGAGAGAGAGAGAGAGAGAGAGAGAATTATAAAATGGAAAACAGAGAGGAAGAAACAGAACAGGAAGTTGTAAATTTGAGATACAAATGAGACACACATATTATTATTACCTGTGGAGAGAAATAGGGAATTTCCCTGTAAGTGAAATACAGAATGGATGAAAAGACATTTTGTCAGTTATTAATTTATTATCAGTTAATAATCACCCCCATCGATCAAAAAGTGCAAATTGAATTTGATAACTCGATGGAGGTGAGCTCTCCTTATGAATAGAGCTTCGCGTTGAGTGAACTTTGTTATTTTGGTTATATATATTTTGTCAAAGGTTTAAAGGCACACTGTCCTACTTGTAGCTACTTGCTCCCTCTATATAGAAAACTTCTCCAATCGGTGCCTGTTGGTCCCCCATGATCCTCTTTTTCTTATGTTAAATGAGAGCTGAGTTAATGAGGTAGCCACCTGTCACAGTGACCTCGCTGGCTCGCTGTGTGGTCTTATCCTTCTGGTTGAAGTAGTAAAGCCTCCCTTTAAACGTAAAATATTGAAGAATGATACAGATTAAATAGAGGCAGGAAGGATAGTCGTGGGATGAATATTAAAGGAAGAGGGATATACAGTGTATATATATATACATGAATATATAAATGTACAGGGTATATGTAAGAAAATAACCTATAACACAGCTTTGGTAACTCTCGTATGGATATATATATATATAATTATGTAGAGAGAGAGAGAGAGAGAGAGAGAGAGAGAGAGAGAGAGAGAGAAGGGGGGGCATGATGGATGGAAGGAGAGAAAGACAGACATAGACAGCGATATAGATATAAAAAAAGAGATAGAGGGAGAGAGACAGAGAGAGAGAGAAAAAGAGAGAAGAGAAAGAGAGAGAGAGAGAGAGAGAGAGAGGGGGGGGGGGGGAGGGGGGGGGGGGAGGGGCGAGAGATAAGTGGGACAACCGAGAGACTAGTAATATGGCAGAGCACTTTTCATTTGAGGTTGGAATAAAAAATGGAATGGTATTTGGCTATGGTAGTCATGGTGACAAAATCAACTTATTAATTAAATGGGACAATGAAAAGGAACGATCGAACGCGAGATGCACAAGATAGCAATTTGTCATCATGATAATACTCCTGGGTGGACCCAGTGATAATCTTCTCAATCCGTTGCTAACAACATGAATACAAAAAACATATAATTATTAATGTTATGACAAAGCCCAATCTAAACTCTGTCAGCACTTTGGCTACAACAATATATTCCTTGGCTGAGTTGCTTGGCAACACAGGAAACAATGCTACGCATGCGCATTCCTGTTACGACGCCACCCCAAAGTTTTTATCACCCGCAAAGAGAGCGCGCAAACGCCGAGCCATTTCATTCATCCGGTATCCTTTGTTCACACCCCACTACACTTTTTCAGGACTCTAATAATTTTGTGGCCGATCTTCACGAAATTGATTTAATCTTTGGATATTCATTTTTCACCATTCCAAGACTAAGTAAGTTTTTAGCTCATCTGCTATTTTTTCAGAATGTTATCATTTATTTTCATAAGGGCGGTGAAGGAGTCAATAAGTTACATTACTAAACAAATATTTTGATTATTCAAAACTTCAAGAATGTGATTATCTAAAAAATGATACAAATAATCCTGGGTCGGGTGATAGAAATTTAAGAAAAAGGCAATAAATAATGAAAATAACTTTGAGAGAAAGATGATGTACGAATTTTTGGCTGTAAGCTTTGTCAAGGAAGGTTAACCCCTCATAAAAAAGTTATGCAATTCAAGTTCTAGCTTTGATATAGTCTTGTTAGTAAATTATTTAGTTTGACGTTGGTCTTCATTGGAAAGCCTGTTTCTCCTCCTTTACAATAAAGCCCTATTTGGAATGATTATGTAATCATGTGCAGAACCCCTAAATATGGGGCCAAGTCAAAAGAAAAATGTTGCAAAATGCATTGTTATCGTCAAAAGTGAATTTGTAATTTATTTGGAGGATGAATTGTGTTTTGGAAAATATAACAAAGTATTTTATAACATTTGTTTTTGACTTTGCCTTATATTCAGGTGCAAATGTACTGCATATTCAATGGTTACATAATCGTTACAAATGGGTCATCATTTTTAAATAGGCCTTTCAATGATACCAACGTCTGCTAAAATAATATAGTACAAGAGAAATATCAACGCTCAAACGTGGGTTGTTTAACTTTTTTTTTAAAGAAGTTTATATACCTTTGTATGTGTGAAAGAGTCATTGATAAAAGAAAACGACGCAATGTCTGATGATAAACTTACTTAAAGGAAGTGTATCACCTTTGCAGCCAACATCAAATTCTGTAGAACTTTGCAGGAATTATGAATATGTCACGTTTACTTTTTAGACTTCATTGTCAGACACTATTGAGTGACTGTCTGACTTAATTTTTTTTCTTTGGTAATAAAATACATAAAATGAGCTGTAAAGGGTACATGAGCATATGTTTACATCAATAACTTAAACTTAAACTGCTTGAATCTTAGCGCAGCACAAAACGTACGACCTTTCGGTAGAAGGGTCTGAAAATCAGAATATTTAATTAAACGACCGCGATCGCTAAATTCGATACAACAATTAGCGGTCGGTCTTTTCACACAAAAAGACATTTTCAAGCCCTTTTGTTTTAAGGGAAGTTCTAAATAAGCATTATCTTTCAAATGCCGTCGTAATTGAATCTTTTCATTTTGTTCGCCTGCAATTGGGACATAGTACCTTACAAACTGACAAATACCATTTCTTTCAAATCATGACAAGGAAGGCTCTCACATGTTATTTCAACTTGCACAAAATATTCGAGCCATATTTAATGTCTGCAAGACTGATGGGATAGGCATACAACTGTTACGAAATATGAAAATGATATGTTTTAGGGTGAGAAGTCACACATTATCTTAGATTTTTATGAAATAGATCAGAATATGAATCAATGCAAATGTAAAAATATGCGCATCCTTTTATTTGAATTTAAAGTTGCTTCACGAAAATTAGTGAAGTAAAGTAGGTAGAGGAGAAGGTAAAGAATATGAAGAATTACCAATCCTATTTATGAACGCATGGCATGTGATCATATTCTTAAAGGTGATACAAAGGTTTTTTGGTTTAGGGTCACGAATTGAACATATTGGAAGCAAATGCGATCTTTAATACAATATTCAAAGACCGTTGTCGTGGTTGAAATCGAGTCTAAATTGTGAATAATAAACTCTTTATCTTGTATAGCTCCCTCTCAAGATTGATATTACTTTAGCTTCAAAACAATGTTTCTTGACTAAGATCGACCGGTTTGGAAATTATATATCTGGGGGCGTTTCATCAACATTTGCCCGCCAACAACTGTCAGCACTGACTAAAATTGACCAATCAGAGGCCTGGAATATAGTCGGTGACAATAAAATGGTCCATGAAAATGATATAAGTTGGTGAAAACCACTGACTAATTGTTTCATGAAACACCCCCAGAACTGCATATTCCGAGATATTCATGGTCGCAGCTACCATTCTATTGCCGTATAGGCGCTATTCGAAATTTATCTGGGCACCGATAAATTTGATACTATCATTTCTCGAAACCCAGCGTTTTAGAGCCCAATTTTTAAATGATAATCCAATCCTTTTGAAATAGTACCCAAACTTTGAATTACCTTGAGGAGTAGCTCACAACATAAACCCATTGTTTGGTAAGGTTTGACATTTCATGTTCTTTGCAATCATTGAGTTTTTACTTCTTCGGTTGATGTGTTTAAATCTTTTTTTTAGTAAACATTTGTAGGCGAAATTGCAATGTTGTCACATTTGTGGTGATTTTATCTTTTCCGGGGGCGATTATTTGTTATTGTTTACTAATTGGACATTTGTGGTGGATTAATTTAATCTTCGTAGGCTCTACAGGACCAACGGACCATATTAGACCTTTTCTAATGGCTTCTGACAAGTATTTCATAATTGGGGGCGTTCCTGCATCCGTCCTCCGAGATAGTGAAGTACCCTCCCTCTCTGCGAAAATGATTCAGTGATCCCACTCCCCCCCCCCCCTCCAAACAAAAAAGCCCTTTCCCTTTTTCCAAGCAAATTTCACGGGACGATGGAAATGACTTTCCGTCAAAATATCAACGCTGTGTAACAATGTTAGTGTATCATTGGTTACTATGACAATACCATGACGAAAAACAGAAGTAAATGTCAAATGTCCACGTTTAATGTATCCCAAAGGAAAGGTAATTTTAATCTCACCTAATGAAAAAAATTACGGCAAGGAAATTAGCTTAACTTCAGTTTAGTCTGCAAGGGGATGACGCGCCGTGTTAATTAGTGCCGACAGGATTGATGTGGAAAATAACAAGGCATACATTGTAATATCTATATTATACACCATAGGAATGGTAATAATGATAATAATTATGATAATAATGATACAAATAATGGTGATGATAATAATTCGCTATCCTAGCAACATGTTTTTGTCAAACGAGTCTTTCACATTTAAACTAGGAGCGTAACATATTAAAAATCAAATGCTGATGGCCTCGGATTTTTTCCAGTTATTCTTCCGCTAAAAAAACTTATCGCCATATAATACAACTGCTTATATAAACTGACTCAATTTTTGTTTCTCTCAATCCTAGGTCAGCAATAAATCAGAATGGGGGCCAACATGTTCTACCTGGCTGCAACACTTTTCTGTGTGTTGGGTGAGTACACAATAATAAATCTGGAGTAGAACTTATTATATCCTGCATCAAAAATAAGTTGGTTTTTGATTGGTTAACAGTGTGTCACATGATCAGAAATAACCCACTATTTACCCAAGCCGTAAATAGTACCTCAACTAAAAGAACTACTTACGGCTGGGCAATTTTTCAAAAAATATATTTCTAAGAATATATATATATATATATATAAAAGTGCAAGAATTCTGAGCTCTGACATATATATACATGTATATATATATATTTCAATTTTTATGTTTATTATTTAATATCAAACAAATATACCCTGCCTTCCTTTCGAGGTGCTGATTATAAGTATGGGCTTCGGTGACTCAAATGGTACTATTGGAGTCACCTCTTTCACATAGTTTCTAACAGAACTGAGTTAAGACAATGTATATTTGTATATTATTCAAATCAAGAATGATTGAAGCCTTTCTTTCGTGGAACTATTTCAAATAAAACCTTTTCTGTCCTCTAACTCCTCGCATTACACATTGGCTTATGTCCGCTTAATTAGTTTTTCAATTGCCCCCTGGATAATAACCCCCAGGAAAATTACCCCCAATAACAACTAGCCTCCGAGGACAATACGCCCCATGGACAGTTGCCCCGAGTAAATTACCCCCCTAGGACAATAACCCCCGGTAGATAACCCCCTAGGATAATTATCCCCCCGGAGGAAAATTACCCTCCGGAAATTACCCGCTAGGCCGATCCCCCCGTGTGTGTGTGGGTGAGTTGCAAAGGATATCTCGTCTTTTTGGCAATTTTCTAAGGAGGAATTATCGTAGGGGGTAATATTCCGGGGAGTTATTGTCCTCGGGGGCTGATTGTCCTTAGTGGGGTGATTTTTTTCGGGGGGGGGGGGTATTTTCCAGGGGGTACTTTTCCTTGGGTAATTTTCCTTAGGGTTAATTTTCCTTAGGGTTAATTTTCCGGGGGTAATTGTCTTAAGGGAAATTTTTCACTGAAACGATTCTTGCATAGTCCTTTCAATATGAACTCTTCATGACGCAACGGAAATACTTATTTATGACAATAATTTTGTTCATGAAATGTCCAGGAATGGCATGCCTTGTCAAAGTCGATGCAACACCCACCCCCACACCAGCTCCAACTAACGCAACAGGTATGAAATTTGAATTGAATTCGAAATAGAATTTGAATTTATTATTACCAAACATCATTGACATATTTAAGTCGAACAATATTTTGTTGTAAGAAGATAAAACCTGAGAAGAATGAATAGCAACAACTTATACACTTGCAAATAACAATGTATTTATATTTACTAGTATTACAACATAATATTTTTCACTCATTGGTGGACACATGCAGGTAGGCTTATTTTATGCCCGTTGTATGTAAAGCGCCATTCGATGCGGGGAACTGCGTTAGAAACTGGCTTGGTCGTTGACGCACCGTTGACATCGTACGAAAAGCCGAGGGCAAAACAATGCTTTGAATCACCAGCGTATGCACTAATTGACGCATGCCATAACGCATTCCTACGTCAGCAAATTGACGCCTCGCGTGCGTCTGGTACTGATGAATGAGGTACTGCGCAGTCGTTATGAAGACGTTGCTTGTGAGGTTGATAATGATGATGCTGATGGTAATTTATTGAAGATGGTGGCGATGAGGATAATGGTAGGGATGATTATGATGATGGTGAAGTTGGTGAAGATGACAAAAAATGATTACGATGATAGATATAATGATGATGAAGACGATAACGATGACGAAGGTGATGGTTGAAGTATTACTGAAAGTGACTTTGATGATGTGGATGATGTTGATAGTGATACTAATGATGATCACGACTTTGATTGTGGTGAATATGATGATGATGTTAATGATAATGACAATAACGATGACGACTTTAATTCTGCAGCTGCTGAGGATATTACTCTCTTTTGATTACTTCCTAAAAATCAAATGCACTGCACACAGAAATGGGTATACACTAAACACACGTATGCGGCGTGGACGTTTGTTTCAAGCGTTTTAGGTAGTATTCGTGCAATTGCAGAGTATTTAATTTCGGAGAAATTTCTACTATAATTTTCTTCCAAACTGATACAAAACAAAATGAGAAAGCTCAAAAATTCTTTTTGCATCCATTTGAGAAATAAAAAAAAAACATCTCTTTAAAACCCACATTATGATTACGTAATCTTTTTCCAGAAATGACGACAGATGGCAATTCCACTTCTGGCGATTCGAGTTCTAACTCCACTGGAAATAGTAAGTTTTTTTTTTGCAACTTTTAAGTTAATAACTCTGAAGGAAAAATGTATATCTTGTACAGGTCCTCTACTCCAAACATACCAGGGTAACTGCAGGGGAAATGAGAGGGCATACGCTTGAATTATCTATAATTTTTTTTTCGGCGGTTGGGGGTGGTTGTCACAGGGGTCATGGCCTTTGGATACGCCTCTGCATATTATATTCGATGCTATATTAAGTACGGCATGTATAACCACTTTGTCCATTCATTAATCAGCTAATATGATTTCTTTTGAGAAAAAAAATATAATAACAATGCATGTGATTATGTTTGTTTAATTGAATCCTTAATTGGTTTATACAGAAAACAAACAAAAATATAAATGACTTTATGTGCAATTGGGAAACGATACGAAGATAGATGGTTGAAATTCTAAATCATTGTGCTTGTCAACTTGAAACATGGAATAAATTTATTATCAAATTGAGAGTGGGGAAGAAATGTTCATTCACTACGAATTGTACACTACGAAAAGTTTTGGACTAAGAGTACTTAGAAACAATATTTATTTCTTGATTGATTCCATCCCACAAAGTGCAAAATTTGTTGGGAAATTTTGAAAAGATGGGATTCGGAGGATGGGAACATAAAACCCAAACTTTTGTTAAACATCAAATAAGATATACATTGTACATACTATCAAACTTATTGCGTAAACATTTTTCTTGAACCCCCCTCTTTATCTGTCTCTTACTCTTCCATTGTTTGATTCCAGTGACAACCATGGTAACTGAAGCTGAAGGGAGTAGCATGGCCAGTGGTGGAGGGGTAAGCAGCAGAAACATCTAGATGAAAATTGATATTAAATGATTATAAACTGTTGAGAGCGAAAACAACAAGAGTGTTAACTCTACGTTAAACGATATGAGTTAACGCCCTCCTGACTCAACGCTGACATGAATATAATTGTTACACCAACAAACACACAAGCTACGACTTACACCATCATGTAACACCAACAATCACACAAACTACGACTTACACCATCATTTAACACGAACAACCAACCAAGCTACGACTTACACCATCGTGTATCACCAACAACCAACCAAGCTACGACGTACACAACAAGTGAACACCAACAACAAATCTAGCTACGTGTATAAGTGACACCAACATGTAACACCAACCTAGCTACAACTTACACCAATATGTAACACCAACAACCAACCAAGCTACGACTTACACCGTCGTGTATCACCAACAACCAACCAAGCTACGACTTACACAACAAGTGAACACCAACAACAAATCTAGCTACGTGTATAAGTGACACCACCATGTAACACCAACCTAGCTACAACTTACACCAATATGTAACACCAACAACCAACCAAGCTACGACTTACACCATCGTGTATCACCAACAACCAACCAAGCTACGACTTACACAACAAGTGAACACCAACAACAAATCTAGCTACGTGTACAAGTGACACCAACATGTAACACCAACCTAGCTACGACTTACACCATCATGTAACACGAACAACCAACCAAGCTACAACTTACACCATCATGTAACACCAACAACCAACCAAGCTACGACTTACACCATCGTGTAACACCAACAACCAACCAAGCTACAACTTACACCATCATGTAACACCAACAACCAACCAAGCTACAACTTACACCATCATTTAACACCAACAACCAACCAAGCTACAACTTACACTATCATTTAACACCAAAAACCAACCAAGCTACGACTTTATAAACCATCATTTAACAGCAACAAACACCCAAACTAAAACTTACATTAACATGTAACAGCAATCGTTCTATGGCAAGGCGACAGTTTTGCTGTCTTTGCTAATTAAGAATTTGTTTGAATATGTAGAAGATCCAGCGGTGACCAGAATAAAACCCTCGACGCTGGGGGCAACTTCGGTAGGGGTGGTTGTATATTTTTCTATAAAAAATAAAACAAGGGGGGGGGCACAACTGCATATTCTATATCAATTGTTCTTCCGTTTTTTTTTAAGAAATAAAAATATATAATGTGTAAAGTACCTTTGATGGGAGAAAAAATAAAAGACATGGGAATTTATTTATTTTGTGTAAGTTACTACTGACGGATCAGAAAGTTTAGTCCGCCTTCCTCTTTTATCAATTTCTGGATACGCCACTGGGGTAATACATAGCAAGGTATATGGTTCGAGATCAAATGATTGTTAAAATCAATTATTGATAATTAATAGGACACATACGATAATTGCTTGATTTGCACTTTGTTCCAAGCCTATATGGACAAATCAATTTTGTGCAAACCATTTTCCGCGAGGTTTTCGAAATAATCCAGTGCTCACTCAAGCGTAAAATATCATCAATTTTTGAAGTGCCATTCGATTGAATAGACGTTCATCGGTAAATTCATAGGGGAAATGTATGCATATAACTTGAAATTACAATTCTGGAGGATATATTCAAAGCAAGTTCTCTGTAATACAGTTATCAATTTTGCGGGGCTAACGATCAACAAAACAATCAATATAATTGTTAGAACTAGTATAATGCTACAGCAATGACGAGATACACTATCGATATAAAGTGAACAGAGGAAACCGATATCGACTAGCACTTGTGCTAACTTTTGTTTTTCTTTTAGCGACAACTTGAACTTTTGTATAAATGTGTTCTATGTAAGCATTAATTAAGCTTTTGCAGTAATGCATTGTTTTGTACATTATGTACAATTTGTATTTGATTGTTTTGCCTTGCATACTTTGTTTTATGATGTACATAAATCTTTTTGTTGTTAATAAACTTCAAACTTCAAACATCAAAGAGCAATCCACCCGGTTTTGAAGAAAAAAAAATAAAATAATGAGAAAAACAGATCAATGAAAGTTCGAGCTCAATCAAATTAATATAATTTGTCTTACATTTATTCCTCACTGAATATCGGGATGAACTTCCTAATTAATTGTTGTTATTATTCATTCTATGTTTGTTGTCAGAATGTGCAATGCCTGGTTTGTGAAGGAGACATGGATAGTACCTGTAACCATGATGAACCTACCACCTCTATGACCAATATCACAAGGGTGGATACCTGCCGATCTTGCAGGGTAAGTGCATGTGCTTGTGTGTGCGCGCGCACGCGTGTGTGCGTGTGTGTGTGCGTGTGTGCGAGTTTTTTGCTGTTTTGTTTGTTCTGTACGGAATTGTTCACGAGATATAAACAAACTGTATTAAGAAGGACCAAACAAAATATACAAAGGTTTTTTTTAGGGGAGAGAGAGAGAGAGAGAGAGGGGGGTAAGAGTAAAAGCGGGGTGGCGGCTGGGGGGTACGAGCTGTTTAATTTCTCATTCGAATTTGTCTTCGAAAATCCATATTTATTTGTGGGAGTACATGAAGACAAGAATATGAAGACTTTTCTATTTCACTTATCGGAAAGTTGTCGACAAACGTTGACATGAGAGTACAATTATCTTGTTTCATTTTCTTTCTCCACCCCTCGTTAGCACTTGAATGAATGACCGTCGTGCCACCACCCTCTCTCACTCCGTCACTCGCACCCTCCCCCCTCTCTCTCTCGATCAGCATATCATACCCTGCCCATATAAACCATTTTAGGTGTATTGGTCAGTTAGTTCAAGAAGAATCTTCATCTGTTTACAAACTCTCCTCACCTGTTTGTTTGTTTGTTTATATGTTTCTGTGTTTATACGACTACAGGTGTACAAAGTCGATGGTGGAAAGGACACAAACATCACAGCGATCTCACGGTTATGTAACACGACTGATGCATGTCCATCGGACCTCGCTGACCCAATGGATTTCCGATGCAACGAGGCCGCATCCAAACGTGCCTGTGAATGGTGCTGTGTCGGCAACAGCTGCAACGACTTTAATCACAACGGCGGCAACGCCCTGGTGGCAGGGCTGGTCATCGACGGCTGGTCAACCAACAAACTACTCTACGCTGTAATGTCCGCGATGGCGGTATCGATGTCCATCCCAACTATGGGGTGAAGCCACAGAGGCGGAGGAGTAGTGGGAACAGTTTGAATGGAGGTATCGGAAAGGCGATGGGGGTGGGGGGGGGGTGAAACCCATATTATTTTCTGGTAAATATGGAGGTATAGGCCTTTACTGGAGTATGAATTCATTCTGCAGGGGAGGGAGGGGGAGGGGGGGGGGGGAGGGGTTCTAGCATCAAATATCATGTAGACATGTAGATCCAACAATAGAAAAACTGTAAACGAAAATTCGATGCTCATTACATTTAAACTAACAAATGTTAGAGCGCCCTCAGTCCTCAGATCTTGAAAATTGCCAGACAGCAGGATTTTTTTTATTGGCGTTTACACAAGTAAGGGAAAAGAAATGGAGATAGATTCTTCAATATCTTAAATGCAAGGACCTACAAGGTCAAATTAAATGGTCATTATAATGTAAACATTGTCCCTCTAACAGCACACCTTCGACTGGAGACGTTGCCTTTGACGTAGTGAGTGTATGTTCCCCTCAATCTCTGACGAGGAGGGGGGGGGGGGGTTGGGAGGGTAAAGCTGGGTGCAAAATCACAACTTAGACAAGAAAAGAAAAAGAGAAAAAAATATAAATATTTTGTTCACATTCGCAGTGCTTTTCGAACCATAAAATATTAAGGGGTGTGATAACCAAACTGGGGTATATTGTTTGTGTTATGTGAGATTGTTCAATGAGGGGGTGGGGTAAGGGATAGTTTTCCTCCTTAATCCGTCACTGATATCTAGGGGGGATTTTTAGAATGACAAGAAAGGATATTTTAGTGTAGGGATTTGTTATTATTACTATACTTATTATTCTTATAATATTATTAATATTATTATTATTATCATTATTATTATTATTACTATACTACTATATTCCTATCACTACTACTACTAATACTATTACTACTACTACTACTACTACTACTACAACTACTACTACTACTACTAATACTACTAATACTACTACTACTTCTACTATTACTACTACTACTACTACTACCACCACCACTACTACTACTGGGCATATTCGGCGTCATCTGTGGCTTGGAGGGGAAAATATACTGAATCACTGTGCCCCCCTTTTTTCTTCAATTTATAAATATGTTTGAGAGGAATTGTTTCTGATAACAGGTTTTATTGTGTGTATTTGAATGTATGATGAAATCTTGGTCAATGCCTAAATGTGATTTAAGCAAGTATCACAATAAATCAAGATGATAATAAAGTGGCATGGTGGCTCAGTGGTTAGAGCGCCCTCCTCATGAACGGGAGGTCGTGGGTTCGAACCCCGGCCGAGTCATACCAAAGACATATAACAATGGGTACTTCTGCATATGTCCGTGACGTACAATCACCAGCATCTGGTTGTCGCGTACGTTGGGTTAGGGGTCAAATGCCAAACACGCCTAAATATTGAAGTGTGCTTCGGCTAAAAGGATTTTAATGTCTTGATTTTAAAAGTTTTCACATCGGGTGAGTTTCTTGTTTCCTCATCTAGATGATTCCATTCGGGGACAACTCAGCTAGACGCTCAGCATTATTAGATTTGAGAAGGGTAGTAATTAACATATTATGTTCTGCAGGGCTCGCTGAAAGAGCAGTTCATAACTAAGTGGCTACCCTGGGTAAATAAAACGTTATTATTATTATTATAAAGTACGATTCGTTGCATATACTGTAGGCGTGTGTTGGAGAATAGGGGATTGTGTTATCATTGCTAAGGTGTCGTCGACAACATTTCACCCCCTCCCCCAACAATTTGGTACTTGCACACATTGTATTTAGACTTTGAAATATAAAGACGATGTGCATTCTTTGAACACAGTCCATGACAACTCGTATAAATATATTATATAAATATATATTATGTTTTCTTTTGCTAATCATTCTGTAAATATGACTGCACTGTACGTTTATGACTAATATCATGCACCTTTATGTTCTTGAAAATTTTGTCTTTAGAATTCTCATGAAATTTGTCAGAATCGAAGGGAAATTAAATTGCTCTAGATTATTATAATATGAAAAAAAAAACTTTCATTCGGGTTGTGTATGGCTGTTTACGTACATTTTCGTTTTTGCAACCATTTTCAATATTTCATATACCAATTTTAGCTATAACTTTTTGAAATGTAGGCCTAGATTACAATTGTATTCATATTTAACTTGAGTAAGTTGATTGCAAGTTCTCATAATAAGGCAAACATCAAACATCAAACAAAATTATCGCAGAAACTAACAAAATAATCACTTAAAATTTCCTACTCATGACAAAATGTTATGGTAATTTCAAAACGATGTAAGAAACACCTGTTACGGCCCTAAATCTGTCGGTTTTGAGTAGGTTTATGATGTCACTGAGGTATATAATACGGCGATTTGTAAATTCCAATTTCGTACACAAGATGAATGCTTTTTCCGTCCAAAATAGTCATGAACATGTACTAATATTAGATAGAGGGAGGTAGAGACATATAGAGAGAGGGAATCGACAGGTTAATACCATATGTGAAAATTTTATTTTGTATAATATAGAATTTATATATCTTCTTTTAATATTTATGCAACTGCTGTTTATATACGTCTTGACGATTGTGTGGAATAGTGTGTTACAATATTTAAAGATGATGCAATTAATTATTATCGTTTGACGTGATTGCCGCTTATTTTACATTTGTGTTTATGTTTTAACAATGATAATTTGTACAAGCCGATCAAATTAACGTGCTTTATCAAGTAGATAGCTTGTAATATAAGATGCGATATTGCTAAATAAGAATAAACTAGAAGATGAATTAATTATGAAAATAATAAATTTACACTCATTTATGCGTTTTAGGATTGGAAATATTCAGTAAAAATGTTTTAAATAAGCTTTAAGCATGTATATAGCCTGTATGATTATAGACGATTTATAATTATTGTTATCATGACAATTTGATTGAGAAGAATTATCGACAACAGGATATTATATGCAAGATACTAATTTTATGTCAAAACAAATATACTTTCATGCACATTCCGTTCATCAAGAAAATAACCATTTATTTGAGGAAATAATATAATTAATTTTTAAAGGAAGAGTGTAAACGTAATTAAAAGTTACTCCTCCTTGATAACAATAATTATGATGATAATGATAATAACAATAATAATAATGATAATGAAAAATGATATTGGTAATAATAGTAGAATTAGATGATGAGGATAATTATATTGAGGATTATAATAATAATAATTATAATAATAATAATGATAATATTATTAATAATAATCATAATGAGGATTATGATAATAATAATAATAATAATAATGATAATAATATTAATAGTAATAATAATAATAATTATTATAATAATGATAATACATATAACAATGGTGATTATAATGAAATAAAATCAATAATAATAATATTAATGATAACAACACGAATGATACAAAAACAGAATATAAAGAAAGTAGATAATTGCAGAAGAGTATTAACATTTTAATTAACATGCACCAACGGATTATTCTGGCCATGCACTCTTTATGTTTTCTAAAATTCAATAAATTCAGCTTTTGCAAAAAATAGAAGAACGTTGTAGAAGTCATTGTTTACAACTAGGGACGATTGCTATTCAAAAGACAAAATGGGAGATTAAGGGAGACTATAAAGCGGAAATCCCACAGTTCAATACAGAAAAAAGGATGGAGACTGAGCTACAAAGAAACAAGATATGCGCGTGAAGTGAAACTGACAAGTTAGACAGAGAGCGAGAGAGAGAGAGAGAGAGAGAGAAAAAAAAAGAGAGAGTGAGAGAGAAAGAGAGAGAGAGAGAGAGAGAGGGAGAGATGATAGTGGTGAAGTTAGAGAAAGTGGGCGGGTCCAAAGGGGAAAGAGAGAGCCTGAGATAAAAAGAGAGAGAGGGAGGTGGCGCTATTTGAAATGTTTGAAAAATACCGGGAGCACCGGTAATTGTTGATTATTCAATTTCTCGAAAGCAGAAGTCTTAGGGGCTAATATTTGTACTGCTTATAATACATCCACAGGGGCATCCAAATATATCAACATTTAAAAGAATTGCTATCTATCCAATTTTCAAAATTTCCCAAAACTTTGCATTACCTTTAAGGCCGAGATGTGGACAAATGTCGATCTTTTCGACTGTCGGCTAGTGTGGATAAAGGCCTTTGAGACCGGCAATGTTGGTCTGGTGGATTGTCGGTTGCCCGAGGCCGTCAGTCTCACAAAAGAATGCTTTAAAAAAAAAAAAAAAAAAAAAAACTTTATTTTGTTAAAAGACACGATCCCAAACGCCCCCCACCTCACCATGACTATTAAGAACCTTTTTTTTTAAATCAGAAAATCGTTCGTGGAGCAACTTTAAAATACCCCACCCCAAAAATTGATCGCACGTTTGTAGGCTAACCAACGCTTCACCAATGAAGCTAACTCTAAAAACTCAAGTTTGTTAGGTAACCCTAACCATAACCCTAATACCGACTCTAACCCTAGGTGTTGGATGTTCATGTAGATTAACCTTATTGGTGGGGTAATGTAGCTCCTCTAAAGTATCAAGTATTGGGTGCCCCAAATTCGCCAAAAAATTGATGGCAAAATTTCACATGAATTGTATCATAATGTGAAAGAGGATGTCATTGAAGACACAAATCTGCACAGATCCCCCCCCCCCCCAAATAAGTTTGAAGACAATTTTTTTATATTGATTAAAAGAATACATAATGTGGGTTTTCTGTTGTACGCAGAAAACCTAAAGTTTGTGTTCTTCATTAATATTCGACTTCAAACACGTTTATTTTGAAAATCCTTGCAGAAATGTGTCTTAAAGGCATCGTTTAACAATGTTAAATCTGAGATACACGGCCCTACGTGTTATCAGTGTCTGTGATATGGTGTAACATTGAAGCCCTAAAAAAAGTGCGCTTCAAAATGTTCAAGAAGTGCCTCAAAAAAGTAAAAATCTTTGAGTGACCGGTTTTACCATACTTGTTTTCCCCAAATAGACTGTAGTGTTGTGAAAACCGTCAGGCGAACGGTTTTCAAAATTTGTAATTACAATCATAAATATCTTGATAATCAGACGGGCGATCGGCTTGTAAAAATCATGGGGTTCCTGACTGACCTAAAGGTTTGTAATTGTGATTGCAGCATGAGCTAAATCCAGAATTTTGTTTCAGAATCTGAGACAAAGTTACCGGATCTCTTTAAAGTCACACTGTCCTACTTGTGGCTACTTGCTCCCTCTATGTAGAAAACAATGTTAAATCGGTGACCATTGGTCCCCCATGATCCTCTATTTCTTATGTTAATTGAGTGCTGAGTTGATGAGATAACCAGCTGTCCAGTGACCTTGCAGGGTAGTCTAATTCCTCCTATAAACTAGTGCAGATAAGCTTTAAATGACATCCTCTTTCACGTTATGATACAAATTAAGTGCAATGTTGCCATCAACACATTAGAGGGCTTTAATCGTAGGTGACCTAAATATGACTGGGGAAAATGTGTTAATCGTCTTCTTTTGTTTGTTGTTGTAATTGTTCTCTTGGGGATGTTCAAACTTTTGCCGGAAATCCTGGCTTCCTACAGCAGAGGGGTTTGTGGTGTGATGACGCGCGCTGGACAGCAATGCGTAACGGAATCATTGCCATACAATAGACCCTATATGGTCATATATAACGTGGTTGGGTTATATGTGACCCGGCACCACAAAACCAACAAAAAGTCGCAACCAGCGATTCTCCGTAATCAGCTAAAATGTCAATTTAGGTGAAAAAAATAGATTTTTGTTTTTTTGCATTTTCTGAAAGAGTGGTCTTTTCTGTACCTAGTATCAAAATTTGAAAGTCTAAAACATAGTAGAAGATGTGTTTTAAACGGTTTTTCTAGACCAGTTTTTTTCGCACAGCCTTCGGTCTCTTCCAAAATTTGATCACTTTTCCCGAGCGAAATTATCGTAGTCCGGAAATGGTCGGTCGTTGCTAACGGGTCGTGCTACGCGGGCTGTGATTGGTCCGTTATAGCAATCAGTGCGGCGCGCCATTTTGTTTGTATCCGCTTAAACATCCGAGTTCCAGATTTGCGTTCGTCTTATATTCTCCGTTAACGACTTCGAGTAGCTTGATTGTACATCACATATCCAGAATTTGTTGATCAAGAGTAAGAACATTATTATATTAAATATAATCATATAATCTCAAATGTATAAAATTTTTATACATTTGAAAGTGACAAGTTGCGAAAAAGTCTACAACGTCGTTACAATGCCAGGTTTTGTACGTGAGCAGAGCCGTGGGATGGTACCGG
The DNA here is from genome assembly GCA_035222895.1 of Strongylocentrotus droebachiensis. Taxonomy (NCBI): domain Eukaryota; kingdom Metazoa; phylum Echinodermata; class Echinoidea; order Camarodonta; family Strongylocentrotidae; genus Strongylocentrotus; species Strongylocentrotus droebachiensis. Next base: position 109,317 of record JAVYIG010002017.1, on the reverse strand, counting down.
GGTGCACCAACGCAGATGCCCGGGTAGCTCGGGCGGTCAACGAAGCGATGATGCGGGGGCTAGCTGCGGGGGATCAGGCCAACCTTACAGCTTTGCTTACTGAACACTTCGGGCAAGACAGCGACGAGAGAATTCCTGATAATGTGGTTACAAATAATTGCCCAGATGTATACAAAACAAGATAGGTGACAAGCAGTGTTATGTAAGGGGGAACAAAAAGACTCCGGGTCCACCATGAATAGGCATTGTCTAGTGCAGGTGTCTCGGCACTATGTTGCAGTTCACTTAATCTGTCCAATTACAACTCTATACATTTACAACATAATAACTTTTGAAAGACTTAAGTCCACACATTGAAACCTCAGAAACATAATGAAAAGACTATGTTTGACCATCAGACCAAATTTCAGCCTAATCTGAAAATCTCTTCATAGTGGTTGCTATGGCCTTTTGATTCACCCTTCTATTGATTTCCCTGTGGTTTGCTTGCTCCGCATGCTTGAATAGCCCCAAACTTTAAAGCTCTCTTTCTCACAATTTAATACCAGTAACCTCCCTCACCAGCTCTTTTCATTCACTAAATTGAAAGGGTTAGGAAGCTTCAATTTGGACAAGTAATATACCATTTTAATGAGGAGAACTTCTTCTTTCATAATCAGATGAAATCAGGAAAATAATTTTTGGCGACATTTTGGTGGTTTTGTGGTGCCGGGTCACATATATCAAATCAATACCCGGACCTGCACAATACCTGGAAATGTGCATGCATGTATTCGAAAAACAAAGTCAAGGATATGTGTGCTGGGGTACCATCTAGAGTATAGATTAAAATGCAGTATATAATATAGTATCAGTACAATATCAGATATCAATGTGTCACTGGTGAAAGGGGCTATATTGAACTGATAGCTCGCCTGTATCATGGATGAAGTAACGTGTTATCAGATTACCTAGATCAGCAGCTGTATTTGGAACATATAGTATGTAAGTCCGTATATCGAGTTGTATACTATTCAAGTGTCGCTGTATATTATACAAATAATACACAGCAGTGAGGGTATTAGTAAAATTATCCACACTCGGCGGTACCTTCAAAACGGTCTAAACACCCTCGGCTGTCGCCTCGGGCGTGTTAGACGGTTCCAAAGGTACCTTGTGTGGGCAATTCTTCCTAATGCTCTCACTGCTGTGTATTATTTGTTTTATAAAATGATGTTTTATAACATTATTTTACTAATGACCGGTCATTAGCATTTGATAATGACAGGTCATTATCAAAACTACGTGTGAGCATAAATAAATGCCTGGTCACGTGTGCGCTACCAACCAATCATTTGATCAGGATTCACGTCATCATCTTATAAACATGTATAGTAAGCAAATAACTATCGTTGGTGAAGGTGATGGGACAAACTATCACATCCGAGGCGATCTGGATGTAGCTATCTTTCCGAAGCGAAGCTTAGGAAAGATAGCGTATACATTCTGATCGACGAGGAAGTGCTAGTTTGCCATCGCCTGAAACCAAAAGGTGATTATTTGCTTTATATTCCACATCTAAAACAATTTAACTAAAAAAAGAAAAGTACGTGTATGCATTTATGCATGAAAGACACCAGGTCCAAATTCAAACCAAAACAAATAAAAGTTTAACCCAACCCCTTGAGGGTACGGTGCGCGCAATGTGTTTGCTTTAATTGCGCTCATTGGTAATGCGCGCTTAATTACGCCTGTTTTAGTGCGCTTTTGGATAATCTTCAGTGAAAGTGCGTTGCCCTGTGTAGATAGTACCTCTGTCTTCAGTGAAAGTGCGTTGCACTGTGTAGATAGTAGTACTATCTACACAGTGTAACGAACTTTTTGCTTCTTCCATCAATAATGGGCGAACTATCTTTCATCACGTGATTTACTTTTGACCAATCGTAGAGCAAGATTATTAGTATGTGGAATATAATATACATGTACACGCATTGGTATTTTTGCACGTACTGACGAGTAGATTACGTACATGACTCCTGGGGTGTTTCACAAAGATCCTAAGTTGACCTCATCTCTAATTTAGACTATGGGAAGCCATTAACATCTTTGAAAATACTTTGTATAACTTATTTTTAACAGTCATAAAATGTTGATTTAAATTATTCATATCTTCTATTATCAAGGAGATTTCATGTTCTTGATGTGGAATTTATAAAAAGTCTGAAATACAGAAAGGACATTCTGAAGACATTGCTCAACAGTCTCGTTTACCTATTTTATGATAACTTTATTTATACACGCATATCACTTACAACACAATGACTTTGATATTTATGTAATACAACATTGTAGCTGTTTGCTATAATATTAGTTTTCGAGAATCATATCGTGAGAAAATTAAACAATATGTGCAAGGCTATATCAGGTTAACAATTGCAAAGCTATATAATCTAATGAACTAAAAAGTTGTCAAGCCAGTTGCACCAGTTGTTGACTGACTGTTGGCATATTTCCAGTTGAACCAGCTGACACCAATTAATTTGCATATTGAATATGGGGTGCGTGCAGATCTATGTTTTTTAAACAATTCATCTGAATTTACAGCATATTTCTGAATTACTGATGATTTAGTTATATGCAATTCATTTCGAAAATACTACAAATATAAATTACCAGTTATTGGGACATTTCGCATTAATCCTTTTGATATTATGGTGAAAGAATAGATCTATTTGATGAAGGGTGTTGGTAAATACATGTCTCCATTATAAAGTAATTTATACAAATATGAAAATGTGAGTGAATCAATGGTAATCTATCCAGGTAAATTTTCTGATTTGCAGATTTCCGAATTTCTTTTTGCTCAATCACATCTCTGATAATCACAATTGTACTCTTTTGTATTCTTCATTTGATTCCCCCCTAAACTGTCATTGATCCACTCCCGATTTTTTTCTTTTAGGGCGGTGCAATGTAGACTCACATGTTTCTTAATTCTACTCTTTGTCGGTTTTCCGTTGGGGATAATGGTGGCCGTCATCGGAATGGGGTCAGCTAGTGCCCTTGGCATTGCGGGCATTGCTTTTCTCATCATCATTTTCATCGTCGTCATCGTCGTCATCATCGCCGTCATCCGCTGGAGTCACAAGCAGCCGGAATTATCTTCAGTGCCGGAGGGATGGGTAGAGGCAGAGAACATGAACCTAAATTTGCCAGTATCCACTGTGACTTTAGAAGGAAGAAGCATAACATCTACACAACCTTATGAGATGACACCCGGCAATTGGATACGTGCGATGCAGTCTGGAGTAGTTGCCATAGGAACACAGCCAGGGTATCCCGAAGACCCCACCCAGCTTTATTCTCTAGCTGCACGGAAGTAAGTCTGCTCTTTCTGAGTCCTCATACTTACCAATGTCTTTTGAAGTAAAAACATACTAATTGATAGGAACTTTAAATAAATGATAAACAAAAAAGTGGGCATGATTTGTGACGAACTTTGGAAAGAAGGGAGGGGATGGGGAGGGGTGACATTGGATTATAGTCGTTTACCGGGGCACGGTAATATTTTAACATTTTGAAATGTATATGATAGACGTAAGTTTTAGCTTTAAGCGTGCTCTTTTAACACTTCGTGATGAAAAATTATAGATAAGCTACATGTATTCATGAAAACTGACAAATGTTGATAGTGGAGCGGAAAGGTTTTGGGGTTGCTTTGACAGAACCGTACCCTTAGCTCCCTCTGATTTTATTACTGAAACACAAAGTGTCTAGTAATTCTATTATAAACCCAATGACTCGACCAACATTGTTATGAATATAATTTTGAACATGTTTTTTTATAATTCCTTTTAAGAACTGAATATGTGTCAACAACAAAAATTATTTTACTTTCTTTCTTTGTTCTTTAAAAGCTTACTAAGCGCACCGTGGTGTCCTCCCGTTATGCTATCCGCTAACAACCCATCAGCCGCGTCATCAATTCCCTACTCCCAACCGGGAGCCACGTTGCCGGTAAACTACACGGCCCCTCATCCTGCACAACCACCGACTGACAGTGATGTGGGCGTGGTCAATCCAACCTCCCAAGAGAACGACATCGTCCCGCCCCCATCATATAATGACGTCATAACGGGTAATGGAAAATACGACGAGGTCCAGGAAATGAACCCGGAAATGAACCCGGAACTGAACCAACTTAGCTGAACATCCAAATGCTTTGCAATCAGGCGATCCAATGTTGGCAATTTTGTATACTTTTTTTTATTGTGTAGGGGTAGATGAAAACTTATTTTTATACTGGTGCCATATCGTAATTTAATATTAATTTTTCGAATGTGGCTGTTGTGAAACGTTTCATACTCTTAATTAGTCCAGCCTCTGTACCGTTTTCGTTTAGCGCACCCAATCAGCTGATAAAATAACACACCCTCAACGTTGAAAGTAGACCTAGCCATTCCTCTAAATCTGGGTGGACGGAAATTTGGGGATTGCGCGATCAGTGGAGAGACCGCGATGTGTGTGGGGGATAAAAAGAACGAACGGACTGAATCTGGACTAACTCTTAATCTGAAAACTTTTTTTCGCAGAAACCTAAACCAGAAACTATTTTTTACATCTATTTGTTTTCAATAATTTGTACCTTTATAATTGTATATATTTGTATGTCTTGTCCAGCCCTTATTTATTGTACCTTTTTAACATTATTTTGCATACCTTTTGGATATCCTTTAATAGAGAATAAATGAAAAGTAGCTGTAATTTAAAAAAAAGATATATATATATATCAAGTCAAGTAAACTTCCACTGACTCGTCTTATTGGTTATCATGACTAATTTAAATCGCCTTAGCGTTAACGTAAATGTTTTCCTGAAAGATATAGATCACGAAGTGTAGAGTAAGTACTGTAACGTGTATCAGGATCATTGGTATAGTATGTCATTCTAACTATACACACAGTAGATTAATTGTAACATTTTCCGTAATATTTGTCCCCATTTTTTGTTTTGAAATGCTCAAGCTGCCATAAAATATCGCAGAACACTTTCGATCCTGCGTAAGTTCTTTCTTCTTAGAAACTGCAATGTTTCTATTAACTGATACTTAATTGTACTTTTGGATATTACTCACATATCATTCGAATTATTTACAAATCTATATAATACTCATAGGCATATTAAAGGGAAATTCCGTCCTGATATTAAATTGTTTCAGTAGAAGCATAGACATTAAGAGGAAGAGGTCAGTGAAAGTTTGAGAAAAATTCCGATTAAAAACAAGAAATTTATGAATATTTGTAGTTGCGATCAATTGAACACGAATTGGCAACCATGTGACGTATCTTGCAAGCTCTCCTCTCATTTGCTTAAAGATAAAGATCAGTTCTGGTCATGCGATTGCATTGTGAAAGAAACGTTGTGGAATCGATCAGAAAAGGTTGGTCATCTAGCATATAAGTATTGGTGTGTACTGCAAGGTTCTGGAATCATCAAAATGATAACAAATTTGGCCCAGTCTTGGTAAAGTTACAAGCACCGTACACAGAAAGATGTATATGGGACTATACACACACGTGCGCGACACGTGCGTTTTATCTCTCACAGTCCAATAGATAAACTAATTTAGCAAATATATCAATTAGTAGGCGGTTTCCCGGAAAATTTGTTATCATCATCTATTAGTCAAAACATATTCTTTCACATGATTGGTAATAAGAGCTTCCATTTCATTTTTTTTATTGGGGCGTTTCCAATACTGGTCTTTACCTGAAAGTTTATGAAATATAATAGTTTTATGTACAGAGAAAAATTGAAAATTCTGCATCCATTAAAACCAACTTAATACCAGAGTGAACTTCCCCTTTAACATATTGATTTATATTTGATATTTGCAGGAGTAATTAAGAAGAATTGTATTAATGATTTAATTTATTGCAGTAAGGGTTGATATTGTCTGTCTTAATGGTTGCATAAACACTTTACTTAAGTTATGTTAATACCATGAACAGAATAAGTATTACACACTTTCATGTAGTTCATTTGTCACAAGATCTAAAACAAAATGTAAAACACAAAACGACAAATTTGAAATGAGTTTTTTTTCGGCATCGGACTGTATGCATTCAGTTCCACTATAATGAAAAAATGCTCATATTTTGCTATGGATTAGATTAAAAACATTCTAATTAGACAGCCGTGTCAATTGCTATTGGAGAAATATATATGTACGAGTGAAAACGAATGGTCTGTATCGCAAGTGTTTTTTGTATTTTGTAAGAAATAGATGTAGATAGTTTATAAGGAAAGGAAGAGATGAAGAGAGAGAGAGAGAGAGAGAGAGAGAGAGAGAGAGAGAGAAAGAGAGAGGGAGAGGGGGGAGCGAGGAAGGGGCAGGGTACCAATGTTTTATCAGTACCTAATTCCTGTAAATTGTACCATCCTATACTCTATCATCTGATCTGTATTATGTCTATGATATGTCTGTCTACCTCTTTCCTTCTCTTAATGAATCTCTCTCTCTCTCTCTCTCCCTCTCTCTCTCTCTCTCTCTCTCTCTCTCTCTTTTGTTTGCCGTCATTCGATCTCTGCAATTTTTTCTTCCCCTCTCATTGTCTCCTCTTTGATTGAATGAAGCCTAGCAAATAATGATAATCTAATAATAATAATGAATATAATGTTAACTGATGCCGAAATATGAATAAAAAAGACAGTGAGGAATAGAAAGATATAAAGAGAGAAGGAGAAGAGAGGCGGAAGAAAGGGGGGGGGGGGAGTTAAATCGAGGCAAAGATCGAGGTGATTTATATAATTTGTTATGACGTAATAATTGATGCGCGTGTTGATGTGCGCATGTACTCTGCATCTTGACTACCACACCACTTGCTTGCTAAATAAACAGCTGGAACAGTTCACTTAAAACCTGCGAACCTGTATTCATTCTGCAGGGGATGGGGAGGGGGGGGGGGGGGGGAGGGGTTCTAGCATCATATCATGTAGACAGTCATGTAGATCCAACAATAGAAAAACAGTAAATGAAAATTCGATGCTCATTACATTGTAACTAACGAATGTTAGAGCGCCCTCAGTCCTCAGATCTTGAAAATTGTCAGACAGCAGGTTTTTTTTTATTGGCGTTTAAAGGGAAAGTCCACCCCAGGATTTTTTTTAGCTGACGATATAGACCTAATAATACCATGAAGAATGATACAAGTCTCATTAAAATCCATGATCACATAACGAAGATATATCGACTTTTTTATCGAAAATCAGCCGCCCCCCAAATGCAAATGCGTTACATGGGCAAAAAACGATCGCCAAAAAATAACCGATAGTATCGAAATTGTGACGTATGTTGCGAGCTGCCTTCTTATTTCGCAGACATTCACTTTCGCTCGCGGTACACTGTTATCGCACTGACACGACGAATCATGAATGAAAGTGAAAGCGAAAGTGAATGTCTCCGAAATAAGAAGGCAGCTCGCAACATACGTCACAATCGTTTCATGCCCATGTAACGCATTTGCATTTGGGGGGCGGCTGATTTTCGATAAAAAAGTCGATATATCTTCGTTATGTGATCATGGATTTTAATGAGACTTTTATCATTCTTCATGGTATTATTAGGTCTATATCGTCAGCTAAAGAAAATCCTGGGGTGGACTATCCCTTTAATATAAAAGTCAGGGAAAAGAAATGGAGATATGTTCATCAATATTTAAAACGTAAGGCCCTACAAGGTAAAATTCAACGGTCCTTATACGTAAACATTGCCCCTTTTAACAGCACACCTCCGTCTGGAGACGTTTCCTTTGATGTAGTGAGTGTATGTTCCCGGAAATCTCTGACTGAGGGGGGGGGGGGGGGGAGAAGGGCTGGATGCAAAATCACAACTTAGACCAGAAAAGAAAGAGAGAAAAAAGGAGAAACATTGTTTTTCACATTCGCAGTGCCTTTCGAACCATAACATATGAAGGAGTGTGATAACCAAACTGGGGTATATTGTTTGTGTTATGTGAGATTGTGTTTTTAATGAGGGGGTGGGGTAAGGGATAGTTTCCCTCATTAATCCGCCACTGATATCTAGGGAAGATTTTTAGAATGACAAGAAAGGATATTTTATTGTAGGGATTTGTTATTATTATTATTATTATTATTCGTATAATATTATTAATATTTTTTTTAGTGTAATGATTATTATTATCATTATTATTATTACTACTACTATACTACTATCAATACTACTAATACTACTACTACTACTACTACTACTACTACTTCTACTACTACTACTACTACTACTACTACTACTACTGGGTATATCTGGCGTAATCTGTGACAGGGAGGGGAAAAGGAAACTGAGTCAGTGTGCTGCCCCCCCCTCTTTTTTCTTCAATTTATTAATATGTTTGAGAGGAATTGTTTCTGATAACAGGTTTTATTGTGGGTATTTGAATGTATGATGAAATCTTGGTCAATGCCTAAATGTAATTTAAGCAAGTATCACAATAAATCAAGAAGATAATACAGTGGCATGGTGGCTCAGTGGTTAGAGCGCCCGCCTCATGAACGGGAGGTCATGGGCCGAACCCCGGCCGAGTCATACCAAAGACATATAACAATGGGACCTTCTGCATCTGTCCGTGACGTACAATCACCAGCATCTGGTTGTCGCGTACGTTGGGTTAGGGTCGAGACGCTAAACACGCCTAAATATTGAAGTGTGCTTCGGCTACAAGGTTTTTAATGAATGATGAATGCTTTTTCCGTCCAAAATAGTCATGAACATGTACTAATATTAGATAGAGGGAGGTAGAGACATATAGAGAGAGGGAATCGACAGGGTAATACCATGTGTGAACATTTTATTTTGTATATTATAGAATTTATATATCTTCTTTTAATATTTATGCAACTGCTGTTTATATACGTCTTGACGATTGTGTGGAATAGTGTGTTACAATATCTAAAGATGATGCAATTAATTATTATCGTTTGATGTGATTGCCGCTTATTTTACATTTGTGTTTATGTTTTAACAATGATAATTTGTACAAGCCGATCAAATAACGTGCTTTATCAAGTGGATAGCTTGTACTATAAGATGCGATATTGCTAAATAAGAATTAAACTAGAAGATGAATTAATTATGAAAATAATAAATTTACACTCATTTATGCGTTTTAGGATTGGAAATATTCAGTAAAAATGTTTTAAATAAACTTTAAGCATGTATATTGCCTGTATGATTATAGACGATTTATTATTATTGTTATCATGACAATTTGATTTTATTAGAACAAATATCGACAACAGGATATTATATGCAAGATACTAATTTTATGTCAAAAAATATATACTTTCATGCACATTCCGTTCATCAAGAAAATAACCATTTATTTGAGGAAATAATATAATTAATTTTTACAGGAAGAGTGTAAACGTAATTAAAAGTTACTCCTCCTTGATAACAATAATTATGATGATAATGATAATAACAATAATAATAATGATAATGAAAAATGATATTAGTAATAATAGAAGAATTAGATGATGAGGATAATTATAATGAGGATTATAATAATAATAATAATAATAATAATAATAATAATGATAATAATATTAATAATAATTATAATGAGGATTATAATAATAATAATAATAATAATGATAATAATAAAAATAATAATAATGATAATAATAATAATTATAATAATGATAATAAATATAACAATGGTGATTATAATCAATAATAATAATATTAATGATAACAACACTAATGATATAAAAACAGAATATAAAGAAAGTAGATAATTGCAGAAAAGTATTAACATTTTAATTAACATGCACCAACGGATTATTCTGGCCATGCACTCTTTATGTTTTCTAAAATTCAATAAATTTAGCTTTTGGAAAAAATAGAAGAACGTTGTAGAAGTCATTGTTTACAACTAGGGACAATTGCTATTCAAAAGACAAAATGGGAGATTGAGGGAGACTATGAAGCGGAAATCCCACAGTTCAATACAGAAAAAGGATGGAGACTGAGCTAGAAAGAAACAAGAGATGCGCGTGAAGTGAAACTGACAAGTTAGACAGAGAGAGAGAGAGAGAAAAAAGAAAGAAAGAGAGAAAGTGAGAGAGAGAGAAAGAGAGATGATAGTGGTGAAGCTAGAGAAAGTAGGCGGGTCGAAAGGGGAGAGAGAGAGCCTGAGATAGAAAGAGAAAGAGAGGGAGGTGGTGAAAAAAAACGAAAGAGAGGGAGAGAGAGACCTAAGTGAAGAGAGGATTTACACAAACGCACAAATAGCGCACAGAAAGAGAGAGAATGAAATAATAATAAGAAGGATCTAATCGAAGCAAAGATCGAGGGTATGTCACGTTATATATAGTATATTGTTTTATTACGTAATAATAGACGCGCGTGTTCATGTGCGCGTGTACGAGAATAAATTGTCATTGTCATTGTCATTGTCATCGTCTGTATCTTGACTACAACATCAACTGCTACATACATAGTAAGATAGGCGAACCACTTCAATAAAAACCTACAAAAAATGTAAAACTCATTTAAAATCAACGGCACCTGTTTTCCTCAAATCAAAATGATCTAGCAGAAACTGACACGCCTTGAATCTTTCAATTATTTATGTAGAGAAGTTAAATACCGACAAGGCACTGGTAATCTATTGGAAATGTTTGAAATTTACCGGGAACACCGGTAAATATTTGATTATTCAATTTCTCGAAAGCAGAAGTGTCTTAGGGGCTAATATTTGTATTGCTTATAATACATCCACAGGGGCATCCAAATATATCAACATTTTAAAGAATTGCTATCTATCCAATTTTCAAAATTTCCCAAAACTTTGCATTACCTTTAAGGTAATGCAAAATACAAATGTCGATCTATTCGACTGTCGGCTAGTGTGGCTAAAGGCCTTTGAGACCGGCAATGTTGGTCTGGTGGGCTGTCGGTTGCCCGAGGTCGTCAGTCTAAAAAAAGAATACTTTTTAAAAGTTTTTTTTAACAATCTATTTTGAAATTAGTCATCCTAAGTTACAGCTACGGACTGCTCGCATTAACGTGTGAAGACACGCTCCCCAAACGCCCCCCACCTTACCATAATTATTAAGAACCTTTTTTTTTAAATCAGAAAATCGTTCGCGGAGCAACTTTAAAATACCCCACCACAAAAATTGACCGTACGTTTGTAGGCTAACCAACGCTTCACCAATGAAGCTAACTCTAAAGACTCAAGTTTCCTTGGTAACACTAACCCTAACCCTATTACCGACTCTAACCCTAGGTGTTGGACGTTCATGTAGATTAACCTTATTTGTGGGGGTAATGTAGCCCCTCTAAAGTGTTGGGTGCCCCAAATTCGCCAAAAATTTGATGGCAAAATTTCACATAAGTTGTATCATCATGTGAAAGAGGATGTCATTGAAGACACAAATCTGCACAGATAAGTTTGAAGACAATTGGTTTATATATTGATCAAAAGAATACATAATGTGGGTTTTCTGTTGTACGCAGATAACCTAAAGTTTGTGTTCTTTCATTAATATTCGACTTCAAACACGTTTGTTTTGAAAATCCTTCCAGAAATGTGTCTTTAAGTCACACTGTCCTACTTGTGGCTACTTGCTCCCTCTATGTAGAAAACAATGTTTAATCGGTGACCATTGGTCCCCCATGATCCTCTATTTCTTATGTTAATTGAGTGCTGAGTTAATGAGATAACCAGCTGTCCAGTGACCTTGCAGGGTAGTCTAATTTATCCTATAAACTAGTGCAGATAAGCTTTAAATGACATCTTCTTTCACGTTATGATACAATTTAAGTGAAATGTAGCCATCAAGTTGTTGGGGCTCCCAACACTTTAGAGGGCTTTAATCGTAGGTGACCTAAATATGACTGGGGGAAATGTGCTAATCGTCTTCTTTTGTTTGTTGTTGTTAATTGTTCTCTTGGGGATGTTCAAACTTTTGCCGGAAATCCTGGCTTCCTCCAGCAGAGAAGTGTGTGGTGTGATGATGCGCACTGGACAGCAATGCATAACGGAATAATTGCCATACAATATACCCTCCATGGCCATGTATAACGTGTTTAATTGGGTTATATCAACTCAATACCCGTACCTGCATAATACCAGGAAATGTGTATGCATGTATTCGAAAAACAAAGTCAAGGATATGTGTGCTGGGGCACCATCTATGCAGTATAGATTAAAATGCAGTATATAATAATATAGTATCAGTATAATATCAGATATCAATGTGTCACTGGTGAAAGGGGCTATATTGAACTGATAGCTCGCCTGTATCAAGTAACGTGTTATCAGATTACCTAGATCAGCAGCTGTATTTGGAACACATAGTATGTAAGTCCGTATCGAGTTGTACTATTAAAGTGTCGTTGTATCTTATACAAATAATATACAGCAGTGAGGGCATTTGTAAAATTACCCACACTTGGTACCTTCGAAACAGCCCAAACACCCTGTTTGGGCTGTTCCAAGGGTACTGTTCCAAGGGTACCTTGTATGGGTAATTCTTACTAATGCCCTCACTGCTGTGTACTATTTGTTTTATAAGATGATGTTTTATTTGTTTCATAAAATGATGTTTATAACATTATTTTACTAATGACCGGTCATAAGCATTTGATAATGACCGGCCATTATCAAGTCCCACACGTACCGAGACAAGCTTAATTATAGAAAAGTGTTCCTCTCTTCTACATAAAGCAGCTTTAGACTTTTAGACGCAGGCTGCTGTTTCGGAACCCCATTTAATTTCTCCTCACTTCAAGACAAATTTAAAGAGGAAGCTTAGAGGGATATCAAGTTGGTTTGAAGATAATAGAAAGTGTTAAAATAAGGCAAAAAGTTAAGTTGTAAGCGTAACTGATGTGACAGAGGAATGTAAAGAATAACTATTAAGTTGTAGGCGTAATTGATCAAAAGCCCTTTGGCTCGTTAAGAGAAAATCATTTTCCTCGTCAACGGCACTCCACTAATTTGATTTATTTATTTTTATTTTTTATTTTTATTTTATTTTATTTCATAATGAGATTTAACGACATTAATCCTCTTGATATTATGGTGAAAGAATAGATCTATTTGATGAAGGGTGTTGGTAAATACATGTCTCCATTATAAAGTAATTTATACAAATATGAAAATGTGAGTGAATCAATGGTAACCTGTCAAGGTAAATTTCTGATTTGCAGATTTCCGAATTTCTTTTTGCTCAATCACATCTCTGATAATCACCATTGTACTCTTTTGTATCCTTCATTTGATTCCCCCCTAAACTGTCATTGATCCACTCCCGAATTTTTTTCTTTTAGGGCGGAGCACTGTAGACTCAAATGTTTCTTCTTTCTACTCGTTTTTGGTTTTCCGGCGGGGATGACAATGGCCGTCATCGGATTCTCGTCAGAGATTGCCGTTGGTATTGCGGGCATTGCTATTCTCATCATCATTTTCATCGTCGTCATCGTCGTCATCATCGCCGTCATCCGCGGGAGTCACATGCTGCAATTGTCTCCACAGCCAGTGGTAGAGGTGGAGGCAGAGAACATGAACCTAAATATGCCAATATCCACTGTGACTTTAGAAGAAAGAAGCACAACAGCTCCACAACCTTATGAGATGACACTCTGCGATAGGATACGTGCGATGCAGTCTGGAGTAGTTGCCATAGGAACACAACCAGGGTATCCCGAATACACTTTAGAAGGAAGAAGCACAACATCTTCACAACTTTATGAAATAACATTCTGCAATTGGATACGTGCGATGCAGTATGGAGTAGTTGTCATAGGAACACAACCAGGGTATCCCGAAGACACTTTAGAAGGAAGAAGCACAACAGCTCCACAACCTTATGAGATAACACTCTGCAATTGGATACGTGCGATGCAGTATGGAGTAGTTGCCATAGGAACACAGCCAGGGTATCCCGAAGACCCCATCCAGTTTTATTCTCTAGCTGCACCGAAGTAAGTCTGCTCTTTCTGAGTCCTCATACTTACCAATGTCTTTTGAAGTAAAAACATACTAATTGATAGGAACTTTAAATAAATGATAAACAAAACAAGTGGGCAAGATTTGTGACGAACTTTGGAAAGAAGGGAGGGGATGGGGAGGGGGGGGGGGTGACATTGGATTATAGTCGTTTACCGGGGCACGGTAATATTTTATCATTTTGAAATGTATATAATAGACGTAAGTTTTATCTTTAAGCGTGCTCTTTTAACACTTTGTGATGAAAAAAATAGGTAAGCTACATTATATTCATGAAAATTGACACATGTTGATAGTGTAGGGGAAGGCTTTTGAGTTGCTTTGACAGAACCGTACCCTTAGCTCCCTCTGATTTTATTTCTGAAACACAAAGTGTCTAGTAATTCTATTATAAACCCAATGACTTGATCAAAATTACATTGTTATGAATAAAATTTTGAATATGTTTTTTTATAATTCCTTTTAAGAACTAATTATGTGTGAACAAAAAAGTGTATTTTACTTTCTTTATTTGTTCTTTAAAAGCTTACTAAGCGCACCATGGTGTCCTCCCGTTATGCTATCCGCTAACAACCCACCAGCCGCGTCATCAATTCCCTACTCCCAACCAGGAGCCGCGTCGCCGGTAAACTACACGGCCCCTTACCCTGCACAACCATCGACTGACAGTGACGTGGCCGTTGCCAATCCAACCTCCCAAGAGAACGACATCGTCCCGCCCCCGTCGTATAATGACGTCATGACGGGTAATGTAAAATACGACGAGGTCCAGGAAATGAACCCGGAACGGGACCAACTTAGCTGAACATCCTAATGTTTTGCAATCAGGCGATCCAATGTTTGCCATTTTGTATACTTTTTTTTATTGTGTAGGGGTAAATGAAAACTTATTTTTATACTGGTGCCATATCGTATTTTAATATTTATTTTTTGAATGTGGCTAATGTCGAACGTTTCATACTCTTAATCTGAAAACTTTTTTCGCAGAAACCTAAACCAGAAACTATTTTTTGCGTCTATTTGTTTTCAATAATTTGTACCTTTATAAATGTATATTTGTACGTCTTGCCCAGCTCCTATTTATTGTACCTTTTTAACATTATTTTAGATACCTTTTGGATATCCTTTAATAGAGAATAAATGAAAAGTAGCTGTAATTTAAAAAAAGATATATATATCAAGTCAAGTAAACTTCCACTGACTCGTCTTATTGGTTATCATGCCTAATTTAAATCGCCTTAGCGTTAACGTAAATGTTTTCCTGAAAGATATAGATCACGAAGTGTAGAGTAAGTACTGTAACGTGTATCAGGATCATTGGTATAGTATGTCATTCTAACTATACACACAGTACATTAATTGTAACATATTCCAGTAATATTTGTTCCCAATTTTTGTTTTGAAATGCTGAAGCTGCCATCAAATATCGCAGAACACTCTTCATCCAGCGCAAGTTCTTTCTTCTTAGAAACTGCAATGTCTCTATTAAAGCCACACTGTACTACTTGTAGCTACTTGCTCCCTCTATATAGAAAACTTCCCAAATCGGTGCCTGTTGGTCCCCTATGATCCTCTTTTTTTATGTTAAATGAGAGCTGAGTTAATGAGATAGCCACCTGTCACAGTGACCTCGCTGGCACGCTGTGTGGTCTAATCCCTTCTGGCTGAAGTAGTAAAGCTGATACTTATTTTTACTTTCTGATATTACTCACATATCATTCGAATTATGTACAAATCTTTATAATACTCATAGGCCTATTAAAGGGAAAGTCCGTCCTGAAATTAAATTGTTTTAATAGAAGCAGAGACATTAGAGGAAGAGGCCAGTGAAAGTTTGAGAAAAATGCCGATTAAAAACAAGAAAGTTATGAATATTTGTAGTTGCGATCAATCGAACACGAATTGGTAACCATGTGACGTATCTTGCAAGCTCTCCTCTCATTTGCTTAAATGATTTGATTTGATTTTAATTTCTGCATTTTTTCCAAATAAAATATAACTGAATAACAAAGAACATAATATACATGTAATGTATAATACAACATAAACAAACAATAATTTCTTCATGTCAAAATGTTTTTTTACATAATATATGTACATATAATAACGAAACTTATTATTTTCATAACATATTATCATAAATTTAAAGTATTATCCGAACTATTCTGTTGGAAAAGTGCAGGAGATCGCAATCATAAGCAAAGCTTGACAAGGATGGCGGCCTAAAAAAAAAAAAAAACATAAAAAAAAATTATGGTAAAACTTAAAATGAAAAAGTGTTCAAACGATCTTTGTGTATGAGTTGGTGAGTGTGTTGTGCAAGTGTATATATATATATATATATATTGTGTGTGCGTGTGTGCATGTGTGGGTGTGTGTGTGTGTGTGTGCATGTGCACAAAATGAAAGTTTATGAAATATTAAGGTTTTATGTACAGAGAAAAATTGAAAATTCTGCTTCCATTAAAGGCACACTGCCATACTTGTAGCTACTTGCTCCCTCAATATAGAAAACTTCCCCAATCGGTGCCTGTTGGTCCCCCATGATCCTCTTTTTCTTATGTTAAATGAGAGCTGAGTTAATGAGATAGCCACCTGTCACAGTGACCTCGATGGCTCTCTGTGTGGTCTAATCCCTTCTTGCCCAGTAGTGGTGACGGTCTTTAAAACAAACTGAGTACCAAAGTGAACTTCCCCTTTTATTTTAACATATTGCTTTATATTTTATATTTGCAGGACTAATTAAGAAGAATTGTATTAATGATTTAATTTATTGCATTTAGGGTTGATATTGTCTGTCTTAATGGTGGCATAAACACTTTACTTAAGTTATGTTAATAACATGAAAAGAAATAAGTATTACACACCTCATATAGTTCATTTGTCACAAGATCTAAAACAAAATGTAAAACACAAAACGAAACATTTGAAATTAGTTTTTTTTTCGGCATCGGACTGTATGCATTCAGTTCCACTATAATGAATAAATGCTCATATTTTGCTATGGATGAGATTAAAAACATTCTAATTAGACAGTCGTGTCAATTGTTATTGGAGAAATATATATGTACAAGTGAAAACGAATGGTCTGTTTCGCAAGTGTTTTTTGTATTTTGTAAGAAATAGATGTAGATTGTTTATAAGGAAAAGAAAAGATGGCGAGAGAGAGAGAGAGAGAGAGAGAGAAAGAGAGAGAGAGAGAGAGAAAGAAAGAGAGAGAGAGAGAGAGAGAGAAAGAGAGAGGGAGAGAGAGAGAGAGAGAGAGAGAGGGGGGAGGGGAGCGAGGAAGGGTCAGGGTACCAATGTTTTATCAGTACCTAATTCATGTAAATTGCACCATCCTATATTCTATCATCTGATCTGTATGTCTATGATGTCTGTCTGCCTCTTTCCATCTATTAATGAATCTCTCATCCCTCTCTCTCTCTCTCTCTCTTTTGTTTGCCGTCATTCGATCTCTGCAATTCTTTCTCCCCCTCTCACTGTCTCCTCTTTGATTGAATGAAGCCTAGCAAATAATGATAATCTAATAATAATAATGAATATAATGTTAGCTGATGCCGAAATATGAATAAAAAAGACAATGCGGAATAGAAAGATAAAGAGAGAAGGAGAAGAGAGGCGGAAGAAGGGGGGGGGGGGGTTGGATCAAGGAAAAGATCGAGGGTTCATGTGATTTATATACTTTTTCATGACATAGTAATTGATGCGCATGTTGATGTGCGCATGTACGCTGTATCTTGGCTACCACACCACTTGATATATAAACAGCTGGAACAGTTCACTTAAAACCTGCGAAAAATGTACAACTCATTTAAAAAACAACGGCACATTGTTTCCCTCAGATGAAAATGATCTAGTGAAAACTGACACCCCAGAAATCTTTCAATTATTTTAATGTAAAGAAGTGAAATTACCGACAAGTCACTGGTAATGTAGTAATCAACTAGCTATGTGATAACCTGGTCCGTGTACCAGGGGCGTTAATCCGTACCGAGGAGTTGGGGGGATGATCGGCGATAGCCATCACATACTACCACGAGCACACGCCCACACTAATTTACGCAAGCGCGCACGCTGTACCGTTCTCGACTTTTAATCCTCATTTTAATTCAGTTTTTCCCTTTCCCGCTCCTGCACGAAGCGCGGAAACTTTTACGTTTCATAAAATCATTATAGAAAGAAGACGATTCGTTGTACCGTTCTCGACTCTTAATCCTCGTCTGAATTCAAACCCCCCCCCCCCCCCCCGCGCGGAAGCTTTTACGTTTCATTAAATCCTTAGAGAAAGAAGACGATTCGTTGTTCCTTTTCTCGACTCTTAATCTTAGTCTGAATTCAGCCCCCCCCCCCCCTCCCCTCTCGCGCGAAGCGCGGAAGCTTTTACGTTTCATAAAATCATTAGAGAAAGAAGACGATTCGTTGAACCGTTCTTGACTCTTAATCCTCGTCTGAATTCAGTTCCCCCCTCCCCTCCCGCGCGAAGCGCGGAAGCTTTTACGTTTCATTAAATCATTAGAGAAAGAAGACGATTCGTTGTTCCGTTCTCGACTCTTAATCCTCGTCTGAATTCAGTTCCACCCTCCCCTCCCGCGCGAAGCGCGGAAGCTTTTACGTTTCATTAAATCATTAGAGAAAGAAGACGATTCGTTGTACCGTTCTCGACTCTTAATCCTCGTCTGAATTCAATCCCCCCCCCCCTCCGCGCGGAAGCTTTTACGTTTCATTAAATCATTAGAGAAAGAAGACGATTCGTTGTACCGTTCTCGACCTTTAATCCTCATCTGAATTCAGTTTTTCCCTTTCCCGCTCCTGCACGAAGCGCGGAAGCTTTTACGTTTCATAAAATCATTATAGAAAGAAGACGATTCGTTGAACCGTTCTCGACTCTTAATCCTCGTCTGAATTCAGTTCCCCCCCCCCCTCCCCTCCCGCGCGAAGCTTTTACGTTTCATTAAATCATTAGAGAAAGAAGACGATTCGTTGTACCGTTCTCGACTCTTAATCCTCGTCTGAATTCAGTCCCCCCCCCCCTCCCGCGTGAAGCGCGGAAGCTTTTACGTTTCATTAAATCATTAGAGAAAGAAAACGATTCGTTGTTCCGTTCTCGACTTTTAATCCTCATCTGAATTCAGTTTTTCCGTTCCCCGCCCGCGCGAAGCGCGGAAGCTTTTACGTTTCATTAAATCATTAGAGACAAAATACGATTCGTTGTACCATTCTCGACTCTTAATTTCTTTAAAAAGGGGGTGGGTTTTTTTTTCTCTCCCTCTTTGGACTCCTGAGAAATGTAAAAAGGAGGTTATAAAATATCTTGAATATCATAGAAAAATTTATCAAATCCCGGGATCAAATTCCTGAAATTCCTGCTAGCTTTGAAAGCTCATTCAGGATTATTTCATTTTGAAAAGTAAAAGCATTGGCCCCCAGTCCCCCCTCGATCGACTACAGCTCACCTGAAATTGGGGGGGGGGGGGGGTCTCCTTGAAGGCAGGAAAAGCCAGCGAAAAGCCAGCGAAAAGCCGGCGAAAGGGGGATTCAGAAATGTTGGCAGTCCTGAGATAGGGTGGGGGGGTGCTTTCAAAGGGAGGGAACGAGCATACGCGTACCCTAAATAACACTAAGTGGGGGGGGGGGGGGAGCCGGGCATCTACTGTACATGATTGCACTTTTTAAGCGCTCGCGCGCTGGCGCACTTTACGTGTGGGCTATAATAATACCTTGCAAAATAACGAAAAATTATTCTGAAGTTTATGAAGTGCTTGTTCGCGCACGTCGCGCAACTACTCTTAATGATCGTGACATACTGTATACGTGTAGGCTATACAGTTATACATACATTAAACAAAATAACTCATTTCTCATGCATTATGCTAAAATTGAAACAATCACATTTTTTTCTTCTTCTTCTTCTTCCTTTTTTTCTCTCTTTTTTGTGTAATCTCAGGGGGGGATATTTGTACAGGCCACCCCCCCTCCTTTGAGCCAGGGGGGGGGGGATGCATCCCCTCATCCCCCCCCCCCGGGATTTACGCCCCTGTACATAATTATATCATAATTTCCAAATTTACAATTAAATTTATCAAAACAAATAACCATCACGGACAGAATACTTACACCCCTTTTATACTGAGCGGCGAACTTTAGACCGTTCCTGAAACGGTCTAACCTGCAACGGCGCAATCAAGATCAGTGCAGTCGTCACGGTAACCTATTGGCCCCCTACCTCCCGTAGATCGCGCGGGCGGGAACAATTGTTCTGCATTGCTAGCGCGAGAGAGCGGAGCATGCATGCGGTGCAATATGCAGAAGACTGCGTGGCCGGCCGGCCGGGGCGCGGCCCAATCCATTTTGTGTATATAGTGGGATTCTTATTATTCTGAAGTTTATGAAGTGCTTGTTCGCGCACGTCGCGCAACTATTCTTAATGATAGTGACATACTGTATACGTGTAGGCTATACAGTTATACATACATTAACAAATTCCTTTTTTCCCTCTCTTTTTTTTTGTAATATCAGGGGGGGGTGATATCAGGGGGGGGGGGATGTTTGTACAGGCCATCCCCCCTACTTCAAGCCAGGGGGGATGCAGCCCCCCACCCCCCCGGGATTTACGCCCCTGCCGTGTACAGGGTCTGAGAAAGAACGGCAGAACCGCTCTCCTGGTGGGTTCTACCGCAGCACTGTTCGGCCCCACTCTCCTGGTCTACCATGGCCGTCGCATCACGCCCATGCGGCTGGCGATACTTGATAACCGACTGCGAGGCAAGAGCTTTGAGATAACCGCGTCCATCCGGTAAATCAGCGGTTAAGAGTGGGGTCGCATTCGCTGATTCCAGCTCTTGTAGTACGAGTACCGCCACAACTGGTCGGCGAATACGAACCGGTTAGAACTCGAAGGTAGACTGAACGAATTCCTTTATTCACGTTATTCCTGTAATAACTTAGTCCACTCATTTACAGAGCGCCGGGCACAGAAAGTGTGAATTCATGTATTGTATTGTATTGTATTTAGTAAACTTCATTGATGTACATCAATATTCTGTTCATAAACATATAATCACTTTGCAATGTAATGCAACAATCTATATTCTGTTCGGGTACATAATCATATAGGTCAATTTACAATGTAATGTAACATATCAATATTCTATTATTCTGTAAACATATATACCGTATAAATCAATTTACAATGAGGCGGAGGCGTAGTGGGAACAGCTTGAATGGAGGTATCGGATTGGCGAGGGGAGGGGGGGGGGGGGGTGAAACCCAACAATGTTCTGGTAAATATGGAGGTATAGGCCTTTACTGGAGTATGTATTCATTCTGCAGGGGATGGGGAGGGGGGGGGGGGGGGAGGGGTTCTAGCATCAAATATCATGTAGACAGTCATGTAGATCCAACAATAGAAAAACAGTAAATGAAAATTCGATGCTCATTACATTTTAACTAACGAATGTTAGAGCGCCCTCAGTCCTCAGATCTTGAAAATTGTCAGACAGCAGGGTTTTTTTTATTGGCGTTTAATATAAAAGTTAGGGAAAAGAAATGGAGATATGTTCATCAATATTTAAAACGTAAGGCCCTACAAGGTAAAATTCAACGGTCCTTATACGTAAACATTGCCCCTTTTAACAGCACACCTCCGTCTGGAGACGTTTCCTTTGATGTAGTGAGTGTATGTTCCCGAAAATCTCTGATTGAGGGGGGGGGGAGAAGGGCTGGATGCAAAATCACAACTTAGACCAGAAAAGAAAGAGAGAAAAAGGGGAAACATTGTTTTTCACATTCGCAGTGCCTTTCGAACCATAACATATTGAGGAGTGTGATAACCAAACTGGGGTATATTGTTTGTGTTATGTGAGATTGTGTTTTTAATGAGGGGGTGGGGTAAGGGATAGTTTCCCTCATTAATCCGCCACTGATATCTAGGGAGGATTTTTAGAATGACAAGAAAGGATGTTTTATTGTAGGGATTTGTTATTATTATTATTATTATTATTCGTATAATATTATTAATATTTTGTTTAGTGTAATGATTATTATTATAATTATTATTATTACTATACTACTATACTACTATCAATACTACTACTACTACTTCTACTACTACTACTACTTCTACTACTACTACTACTACTACTGGGTATATCTGGCGTCATCTGTGACAGGGAGGGGAAAAGGAAACTGAGTCAGTGTGCTGCCCCCCCCTCTTTTTTCTTCAATTTATTAATATGTTTGAGAGGAATTGTTTCTGATAACAGGTTTTATTGTGGGTATTTGAATGTATGATGAAATCTTGGTCAATGCCTAAATGTAATTTAAGCAAGTATCACAATAAATCAAGAAGATAATACAGTGGCATGGTGGCTCAGTGGTTAGAGCGCCCGCCTCATGAACGGGAGGTCATGGGCCGAACCCCGGCCGAGTCATACCAAAGACAATAGGGACTTTTAGATTTGCGTGGACTGATACGTAGTACTTCCATTCACGGCAGTGCTTTAAAAGGACGTCGATCGTAGCATAGACCTATTGTCTTCGTGCGAATCTAAAAGTCCCTAATGGGACCTTCTGCATCTGTCCGTGACGTACAATCACCAGCATCTGGTTGTCGCGTACGTTGGGTTGGGGTCAAAACGCTAAACACGCCTAAATATTGTAGTGTGCTTCGGCTACAAGGTTTTTAATGTCTAGTGAGTCCAATTTGATTTTAAAAGTTTTCACATCGGGTGAGTTTCTGGTTTCCTCATCTAGATGATTCCATTCGGGGACGCTCAGCTAGACGCTCAGCATGATTAGATTGGAGAAGGGTAGTAATAACATATTATATTATGCAGGGCCCGCTGGAAGAGCAGTTTCATAACTGAAGTGGCTATCCTGGGTAAATGAAACGTTATTATTATTATAAAGTACGATTCATTGCATATACTGTAGGCGTGTGTTGGAGAATAGGGGTTTGTCTTATCATTTCTAAGGTGTCGTCGACAACATTTCACCCCCTTCCCCAACAATTTGATACTTGCACACATTGTATTTAGACTTTGAAATAAGACGATGTGCATTCTTTGAACACAGTCCATGACAGCTCGTAGTCAGTGAAAATTCAAGACCTGTTTTGTGTTGCTAAACATTCTGTAAATATGACTGCAGTCACTGCACTGTGTTATGACTAATATCATGCACTTATATTTGTCTATAGAATTCTTATATAATTTGTCAGAATCGAAGGGAAATTAAATTGCTCTAGATTATTATAATTATGAAAAAACACGCTTCCATTGGGTCGTGTATTAAGCTGCTTACGTACATTTTCGTTGTTGCAACAAGTTTCAATATTTCACATACCAATTTTAGCTGTAACTTCTTGGAATGTAGGCCAAGATGAAAATTGTATTTAACTTGAGTAAGTTAATGCGATTCCAAGTTCTCATAATAAGGCAAACATCAAACATCAAACAAAATTATCGCAGAAACTAATAAAATAATCACCTAAACTTTCCTACGAATGACAAAATATTATGGTAATTTCAAAACGATGTAAGAAACACCTGTTACGGCCCAAAATCTGTCGGTTTTGAGTAGGTTTGATGATGTGACTGAGGTTTACGACGATTTGTAAATTCTAATTTCGTACTGAAGATGAATGCTTTTTCCGTCCAAAATAGTCATGAACATGTACTAATATTAGATAGAGGGAGGTAGAGACATATAGAGAGAGGGAATCGACAGGGTAATACCATATGTGAACATTTTATTTTGTATATTATAGAATTTATTCTCTGTAATATTTATGCAACTGCTGTTTATATACGTCTTGACGATTGTGTGGAATAGTGTGTTACAATATCTAAAGATGATGCAATTAATTATTATCGTTTGATGTGATTGCCGCCTATTTTACATTTGTGTTTATGTTTTAACAATGATAATTTGTACAAGCCGATCAAATAACGTGCTTTATCAAGTAGAAAGCTTGTAATATAAGATGCGATATTGCTAAAAAAAGAAAGAATTAAACTAAAATATATATCAATTATGAAAATAATTAATTTACACTCATTTATGCGTTTTAGGATTGGAAGTATTCAGTAAAAAATGTTTTTAAATAAGCGTTAAGCATGTATATAGCCTGTATGATTATAAACGATTTATAATTATTGTTTTCATGACAATTTGATTTAGAACAATTATCGACGACAGGATATTATATGCAAGATACTAATTTTATGTCAAAACAAATATACTTTCATGCACATTCCGTTCATCAAGAAAATAACAATTTATTTGAGGAAATAATATAATTAATTTTAACAGGAAGAGTGTAAACGTAATTAAAAGTTACTCCTCCTTGATAACAATAATTATGATGATAATGATAATAACAATAATAATAATGTTAATGAAAAATGATATTGGTAATAATAGTAGAATTAGATGATGAGGATAATTATGATGAGGATTATAATAATAATAATAATAATAATGATAATAATATTTTTTTAAAAAAATTATTATTATTATAATAATGATAATACATATAACGATGGTGATTAGAATGAAATAAAATCAATAATATTAATGATAACAACACTAATGATACAAAAACAGAATATAAAGAAAGTAGATAATTGCAGAAGAGTATTAACATTTTAGTTAACATGCACCAACGGATTATTCTGGCCATGCACTCTTTATGTTTTCTAAAATTCAATAAATTCAGCTTTTGGAAAAAATAGAAGAACGTTGCAGAAGTCATTGTTTACAACTAGGGACGATTGCTATTCAAAAGACAAAATGGGAGATTGAGGGAGATTATAAAGCGGAATTCCCACAGTTCAATACAGAAAAAAAGATGGAGACTGAGCTAGAAAAAAACAAGAGATGCGCGTTAAGTGAAACTGACAATTTAGACACAGAGAGGGAGAGAGAGAGAGAGAGAGAGAGAGAAAGAAAGAGAGAAAGTGAGAGAAAGAGAGAGAGAGAGATGATAGTGGTGAAGCTAGAGAAATTAGGCGGGCCGAAAGGGGAGAAAGAGAGCCTGAGATAGAAAGAGAGAGAGGGAGGTGGTGAAAAAAAAACGAAAGATAGGGAGAGAGAGACCTAAGTGAAGAGAGGATTTACACAAACGCACAAATAGCGCACAGAAAGAGAGAGAATGAAATAATAATAAGAAGGAACTAATCGAAGCAAAGATCGAGGGTTTGACACGTTATATATAGTATATTGTTTTATTACGTAATAATAGACGCGCGTGTTCATGTGCGCGTGTACGAGAATAAAAAGTCATTGTCATTTTCATTGTCATTGTCATCGTCTGCATCTTGACTACAACACCAACTGCTACATACATAGTAAGATAGGCGAATCACTTCAATAAAAACCTACAATAAATGTAAAACTCATTTAAAATCAACGGCACATGTTTTCCTCAGATCAAAATGATCTAGCAGAAACTGACACCCCTTGAATCTTTTAATTATTTATGTAGAGAAGTGAAATACCGACAAGGCACTGGTAATCTATTTGAAATGTTTGAAATTTACCGGGAACACCGGTAAATTTTTGATTATTCAATTTCTCGAAAGCAGAAGTGTCTTAGGGGCTAATATTTGTATTGCTTATAATACATCCACAGGGGCATCCAAATATATCAACATTTTAAAGAATTGCTATCTATACAAATTTTAAAAATTTCCCAAAACTTTGCATTACCTTTAAGGCCGGGATGTGGACAAATGTCGATCTTTTCGACTGTCGCCTAGTGTGGCTAAAGACCTTTGAGACCGGCAATGTTGGTCTGGTGGGTTGTCGGTTGCCCGAGGTCGTCAGTCTAAAAAAAGAATACTTTTTAAAAGTTTTTTTTAACAACTCTATTTTGAAATTAGTCATCCTAAGTTACAGCTACGGACTGGTCGCATTAACGTGTGAAGACACGCTCCCCAAACGCCCCCCACCTTACCATAATTATTAAGAACCTTTTTTTTAAATCAGAAAATCGTTCGTGGAGCAACTTTAAAATACCCCACCACAAAAATTGACCGCACGTTTGTAGGCTAGCCAACGCTTCACCAATGAAGCTAACTCTAAAAACTCAAGTTTCTTAGGTAACCCTAACCCTAACCCTATTACCGACTCTAACCCTAGGTGTTGGATGTTCATTTAGATTAACCTTATTAGTGGGGTAATGTAGCCCCTCTAAAGTATTGGGTGCCCAAAATTCGCCGAAAATTTGATGGCAAAATTTCCCGCAAAATTTCACATAAATTGTATCATCATGTGAAAGAGGATGTCATTGAAGGCACAAATCTGCACAGATCCCCCAATAAATGTGTAGACAAATTTGATATATTGATTTAAAAAATACATAATGTGGGTTTTCTGTTGTACGCAGAAAATCTAAAGTTTGTGTTCTTTCATTAATATTCGATTTCAAACACGTTTGTTTTGAGAATCCTTGCAGAAACGGTCTCAAATGACATCCTCTTTCACGTTATGAAACAATCTAAGTGAAATGTAGCCATCAAGTTGTTGGGGCTCCCAACACTTTAGAGGGGTTTTACGCCTCGTAGGTGACCTTAATATGACTGGGGAAAATGTGCTAATCGTCTTCTTTTGTTTGTTGTTGTTAATTGTTCTCTTGGGGATGTTCAAACTTTTGCCGGAAATCCTGGCTTCCTCCAGCAGAGGGGTTTGTGGTGTGATGACGCGCGCTGGACAGCAATGCGTAACGGAATCATTGCCATACAATAGACCCTATATGGTCATATATAACGTGGTTGGGTTATATATCAAATCAATACCCGGACCTGCATAATACCAGGAAATGTGCATGCATGTATTCGAAAAACAAAGTCAAGGATATGTGTGCTGGGGCACCATCTACAGTATAGATCACAATGCAGTAAATAATATAGTATCAGTATAATATCAGATATCAATGTGTCACTGGTGAAAGGAGCTATATTGAACTGATAGCTCGCCTGTATCATGGATAAAGTAACGTGTTATCAGATTACCTAGATCAGCAGCTGTATTTGGAACACATAGTATGTAAGTCCGTATATCGAGTTGTATACTATTCAAGTGTCGCTGTATATTATACAAATAATACACAGCAGTGAGGGTATTAGTAAAATTATCCACACTCGGCGGTACCTTTAAAACAGTCCAAACACCCTCGGGTGTCGCCTCGGGCGTGTTACACGGTTACAAAGGTACCTTGTATGGGCAATTCTTCCTAATGCCCTCACTGCTGTGTATTATTTGTTTTATAAAACGATGTTTTATAACATTATTTTACTAATGACCGGTCATTATCAAAAATACGTGTGAGCTTAAATAAATGCCTGGTCACGTGTGCGCTACCAACCAATCATTTGATCAGGATTCACGTCATCATCTTATAAACATGTATAGTAAGCAAATAACTACCGTTGGTGAAGGTGATGGGACAAACTATCACTTCCGAGGCGATCTGGATGTAGCTATCTTTCCGAAGCGAAACTGAGGAAAGATAGCGTATACATTCTGATCGACGAGGAAGTGCTAGTTTGCCATCGCCTGAAACCAAAAGGTGATTATTTGCTTTATATTCCACATCTAAAACAATTTAACTACAAAAAAAAAAGTACGTGTATGCATCTACATGAAAGACACCAGGCCCAAATTCACACCAAAAAAGTTAAAAGTTTATTCCAACCCCTTAAGGGTACGGTGCGCGCATGTGTTTGCTTTAATTGCGCTCATTGGTAATGCGCGCTTAATTACGCCTGTTTTAGTGCGCTTTTGGATAATCTTCAGTGAAAGTGCGTTGCCCTGTGTAGATAGTACCTCTATCTTCAGTGAAAGTGCGTTGCACTGTGTAGATAGTAGTCCTATCTACACAGTGTAACGAACTATCTTTCATCACGTGATTTACTTTTGACCAATCGTAGAGCAAGATTATTAGTATGTTGAATATAATATACATGTACACGCATTGGTATTTTGCACTGACGAGTAGATTACGTACATGACTCCTGGGGTGTTTCACAAAGATCCTAAGTTGAACTTATCTCTAATGTGGACTATGGGAAGCCATTAACATCCTTGAAAATACTTTGTAAAACTTATTTTTAACAGTCATAAAATTTTGATTCAAATTATTCATATCTTCTATTATCAAGGAGATTTCATGTTCTTGATGTGGAATTTATAAAAAGTGTGAAATACAGATAGGACTGTCTGCTTTCAGACATCCTGAAGACATTGCTCAAAAGTCTCTTTTACATGTTATATGATAACTTTATTTATACACGCATATCTCTTACAACACAATGACTTTTATATTTATGTAATACAACAACATCGTAGCTGTTTGCTATAATATTAGTTTTCGAGAATCATATCGTGAGAAAATTAAACATTATGTGCAAGGCTATATCAGGTTAACAATTGCAAAGCTATATAATCTAATGAACTAAAAAGTTGTCAAGCCAGGACAAAAATAACTTCATAATTATGCAAGCGATGATTTCAAATACCTCTGTTCTCGAATCAAGTCCCACACGTATACCGTGGCAAGCTTAAAGATAAACTTGAGTTCTGGTTAAAAAAAAGAAAATGAATTCTCACAGAATCAAACGAAACTTACACTGAATGTTAAAGATTACAAATAAATGTCATTTGCCAACAATTTTGGTAGAAAATGTACACTGGCTGAGTAATGAGCGTAGAAAGATGAGGAAATCAAGGTAAGTATAGGCTCGACACCATTTGTGTAGTCCCGTATACATCTTTCTGTGTACACTGCTTGTTACTTTACCAAGACTGGGACAAATTTATTATGATTTTGATGACTCCAGAACCTTACAGTACACACCAATACTTACATGCTACACGCTCAACTTTTTTCTGATCCATTCCACACCTTTGCTTTTACAATGCAATCGCATGACCAGAACTCAACTTTATCTTTAATTATCATGAGAAAAGTGTTCCTCTCTTGTACATAAAGCAGCTTTAGACTGTCAAAGGCAGGCTGCTGTTTCGGAACCCCATTTTCTCCTCACTTCAAGACAAATTTAAAGAGGAAGCTCAGAGGGATATCAAGTTGGTTTGAAGATAATAGAAAGTGGTAGAATAAAACAAAAAGTTAAGTTGTAAGCGTAACTGATGTGATAGAGCTATAATTTAAAGAATAACTATTAAGTTGTAGGCGTAATTGATCAAAAGCCCTTCGGCTCATTAAGAGAAAATCATTTCCTCGTCAACGGCACTCCACTAATTTGATTTATTTATTTTTATTTTTATTGTTATTTTATTTTATTTCATAATGAGATTTAACGACATTAATCCTTTTGATATTATGGTGAAAGAATAGATCTATTTGATGAAGGGTGTTGGTAAATACATGTCTCCACTAAATAATCTATAAAAATATGAAAATATGAGTGAATCAATGGTAACTTATCCAGGTAAATTTCTGATTTGCAAATTTCCGAATATCTGTTTGCCGCTCAATCACATCTCTGATAATCACCATTATACTTTCTTGTTTATTCTTTGTTTGATTTGATTAATATTAATAATAACAGCGGTGCTACCGACGCGCTTACCACGGAAGTCTCTAAGCGCTTGTACAAACAAAATACATTGATAAACAATTACATGTTAAACAAAACAAAAAATACAAATAAACCTACAAATTACAATTCATATGAAATATACGTCAATGTGAACAGAGTAAGTTAATTATCAAAAACAATTTTGAATCAATGTGTCTTATGACAAGTTTTGAATTGGTTGACAGTTTGACAATTTTTGACATGTGAAGGTTGTTTGTTCCAAAGTTCAGCAGAAGCTTTGCAAAAAGAGCGATGACTATGAGAAAGAGTTGACACCGAAGTAAACACTAGCTTTAATTGTGAAGAAGACCGTATATTGCATGAGGGTTTGTATTCCTGGATTAGTTCTTGGAGATAAATTGGTGGCAATTCGTCTCCCCTTTAACTGTCATTGATCCGCTCCCCAATTTTTTTAAGAAGGAGGTGGGGGTTTGAGGGGGGGGGGGGGGTGACCACTTGACTAAGTTATGAAATAGTAACTGGGGTTTAAAATTGGGTGACAATATGTAACTCACTTTATTTTATATATTATTTTCTTCTGTATCTGTTTTCAGCGTAACATAGATATCATCATAACTATATACTGTCCTCAACATGGGTGTCGGTCAGCGAAGAGGAGGACACCGAGCTGGAGGCCATCGACGTGCAAATCATCGCCATAATCACCATAATCACCACCATAATCATCGTCATGGTGGGATTCATCGTACTACTTTAGGCTGGAGACCCCGAGGTGGTAACCAAGGGAGGCCGCCGGTGGTCGTCAGCCCGGGGCACTGCATCGGCCTTATGCTAGGCATCTTCGGTTTAACTGCGGGGGCGATATTGGTAACTGTCGGATTTGGGACAGCTAGTGCTGTTGGTATTGCGGGCGTGGTTGTTCTCTTCATCAGTGCCATCTTGCTCATCATCGTCGTCGTCCTCCGGTGTTACATGCAGAAATTGTCTCCACAGCCAGCGGTAGGGGTGGAGGCAGGGAACATGAACCTTAATTTGCCAGTATCCACTGTGACTTTAGAAGGAAGAAGCATAACATCTTCACAACCTTATGAGATGACACCCGGCAATTGGATACGTGCGATGCAGTCTGGAGTAGTTGCCATAGGAACACAGCCAGGGTATCCCGAAGACCCCACCCAGCTTTATTCTATAGCTGCACGGAAGTAAGTCTGCTCTTTCTTAGTCCTCATACTTACCAATGTCTTTTGAAGTAAAAACATACTAATTGATAGGAACTTTAAATAAATGATAAACAAAAAAAGTGGGCACGATTTGTGAAGAACTTTGGAAAGAAGGGAGGGTATGGGGGGGGGGTGACATTGGATTATAGTCGTTTACCAGGGCACGGTAATATTTTAACATTTTGAAATGTATATGATAGACGTAAGTTTTATCTTTAACCGTGCTCTTTTAACACTTTGTGATGAAAACAAATAGGTAAGCTACACATATTCATGAAAATTGACACATGTTGATAGTGGAGGGGAAGGCTTTTGAGTTGCTTTGACAGAACCGTACCCTTAGCTCCCTCTGATTTTATTACTGAAACACAAACTGTCTAGTAATTCTATTATAAACCCAATGACTCGATCAAAATTACATTGTTATGAATATAATTTTGAACATGTTTTTTATAATTCCTTTTAAGAACTAATTATGTGTGAACAAAACAGTGTATTTTACTTTCTTTCTTTGTTCTTTAAAAGCTTACTAAGCGCACCGTGGTGTCCTCCCGTTATGCTATCCGCTACTAACCCATCAGCCGCGTCATCAATTCCCTACTCCCAACCGGGAGCCACGTTGCCGGTAAACTACACGGCCCCTCACCCTGCACAACCATCGACTGACAGTGATGTGGGCGTGGTCAATCCAACCTCCCAAGAGAACGACATCGTCCCGCCCCCATCATATAATGACGTCATAATGGGTAATGGAAAATACGACGAGGTCCAGGAAATGAACCCGGAAATGAACCCGGAACTGAACCAACTTAGCTGAACATCCAAATGCTTTGCAATCAGGCAATCCAATGTTTGCAATTTTGTATACTTTTTTTTATTGTGTAGGGGTAGATGAAAACTTATTTTTATACTGGTGCCATATCGTAATTTAATATTAATTTTTCGAATGTGGCTGTTGTCAAACGTTTCATACTCTTAATCTGAAAACTTTTTTTCGCAGAAACCTAAACCAGAAACAATTTTTTGCATCTATTTGTTTTCAATAATTTATACCTTTATTAATGTATATTTGTATGCCTTGCCCAGCTCCTATGTATTGTACCTTTTTAACATTAGTTTGCATACCTTTTGGATATCCTTTAGTAGAGAATAAATGAAAAGTAGCTGTAATTTTAAAAAGATATATAAATATCAAGTCAAGTAAACTTCCACTGACTCGTCTTATTGGTTATCGTGCCTAATTTAAATCGCCTTAGCGTTAACGTAAATGTTTTCCTGAAAGATATAGATCACGATGTGCAGAGTAAGTACTGTAACGTGTATCAGAATCATTGGTATAGTATGTCATTCTAACTATACACACAGTAGATTAATTGTAACATTTTCCCGTAATATTTGTCCCCATTTTTTGTTTTGAAATGCTCAAGCTGCCATAAAATATCGCAGAACACTTTCGATCCTGCGCAAGTTCTTTCTTCTTAGAAACTGCAATGTTTCTATCAACTGATACTTAATTTTAATTTTGGATAGTACTCACATATCATTCGAATTATTTACAAATCTATATAATACTCATAGGCATATTAAAGGGAAATTCCGTCCTGATATTAAATTGTTTCAGTAGAAGCATAGACATTAAGAGGAAGAGGTCAGTGAACGTTTGAGAAAAATGCCGATTAAAAACAAGAAGGTTATGAATATTTGTAGTTGCGATATATCAAGGTCCGCGGTTCAAGTCCCACCGCGGCACTAATGTCCTTTGGCAAGACATTGATCTACATTTGCCACTCTCCACCCAGGTGTTAAATGGGTATCCGGTAGGATGCGAAAGCTAATGTGCTTAGATTAGCAAGTGTGCGCTTGTAAAAATGATGCACTGGCTGGAATGGTGCCAGTGAATGCTCCCCAGGGAGTGGAGAATGTGCACACATTGTGTGCGGGTAAGCCCGAATCCGATGAACGGGGTAATAATATGATTGCAGGGCCCTCAGGGAGAACAGTATGGATACTGATGAGGCTACCCTGGGTAAACAAGTATTATTATTATCGAACACGAATTGGTAACCTTGTGACGTATCTTGCAAGCTCTCCTCTCATTTGCGTATTAAATGAAAGTTTATGAAATATAATGGTTTTATGTACAGAGAAATTTAGAAATTCTGCTTCCATTAAAACCAACTTAATACCAGAGTGAACTTCCCCTTTAACATAATGCTTTATATTTGATATTTGCAGGAGTAATTAAGAAGAATTGTATTAATGATTTAATTTATTGCATTTAGGGTTGATATTGACTGTCTTAATGGTTGCTTCATATAGTTCATTTGTCACAAGATCTAAAACAAAATATAGTACACAAAAAGAAAAAGCGATTTTTTTTTTTCGGCATCGGACTGTATGCATTCAGTTCCACTATAATGAAAAAATGCTCATATTTTGCTATGGATTAGATTAAAAACATTCTAATTAGACAGCCGTGTCAATTGCTATTGGAGAAATATATATGTACGAGTGAAAACGAATGGTCTGTATCGCAAGTGTTTTTTGTATTTTGTAAGAAATAGATGTAGATAGTTTACAAGGAAAGGAAGAGATGAAGAGAGAGAGAGAGAGAGAGAGAGAGAGAGGGAGAAAGAGAGAGGGGGAGGGGAGCGAGGATTGGGCAGCAGGGTACCAATGTTTTATCAGTACCTAATTTCTGTAAATTGTACCATCCTATACTCTATCATCTGATCTGTATTATGTCTATGATATGTCTGTCTACCTCTTTCCTTCTCTTAATGAATCTCTCTCTCTCTCTCTCTCTCTCTCTCCCTCTCTCGCTCTCTCTCTCTCTCTCTCTCTTTTGTTTGCCGTCATTCGATCTCTGCAATTTTTTCTTCCCCTCTCATTGTCTCCTCTTTGATTGAATGAAGCCTAGCAAATAATGATAATCTAATAATAATAATGAATATAATGTTAGCTGATGCCGAAATATGAATAAAAAATACAGTGAGGAATAGAAAGATATAAAGAGAGAAGGAGAAGAGAGGCGGAAGAAAGGGGGGGGGGGGGGGAGTTAAATCGAGGCAAAGATCTAGGTGATTTATATAATTTGTTATGACGTAATAATTGATGCGCGTGTTGATGTGCGCATGTACTCTGCATCTTGGCTACCACACCACTTGCTTGCTCAATAAACAGCTGGAACAGTTCACTTAAAACCTGCGAAAAATGTACAACTCATTTAAAAATCAACGGCACAATGTTTTCCTCAGATGAAAATGATCTAGCGAAAACTGACACCCCAGAAATCTTTCAAATATTTTAATGTAAAGGAGTGAAATTACCGACAAGTCACTGGTAAAGTGGTAATCAACTAGCTATGTGATAACCTGGTCCGTGTACAGGGTCTGAGAAAGAACGGCAGAACCGCTCTCCTGGTGGGTTATACCGCAGCACTCTTCGGCCTCACTGTCCTGGTCTACTATGGCCGTCGCATCACGCTCATGCAGTGGGCGATACTTCATAACCGACTGCAAGGCAAGAGCTTTGAGATAACCGCGTCCATCCGGTAAATCAGCGGTTAAGAGTGGTGCCGCATTCGCTGATTCCAGCTCTTGTAGTACGAGTACCGTCACAACTGGTCGGCGAATACGAACCGGTTAGAACTCGTAGGTAGACTGAAACGAATTCCTGTATTCACCTTATTCCTGTAATCTTAGTCCACTCATTTACAGAGCGCACAGAAAGTGTGAATTCATGTAAACTACGTTCGTGCATAAAAAGCTATTAATCTAATAGAAATCCAATTTATCTAATAGAAAATCGAACAAATCTACAGATGTCACCAAATGAGAATGACTCCAGAAACAGGAAAAGAGACAGAGAAGGAGATCGAGAGGAAGAGAGAGATAGGGAGAGAGGAAGAGTGAGTGAGAGAGTGAGGTAATGGGGGGGGGGGATGAAAGAGAGAGAGAGAGAGAGAGAGGGGGAGAGAGAGAGAGAAGTGAAGAGAGGGAGGGGGAGGGAAGACTCGGGGGAGGCTTGTTGCTCAATTTCAATCATTCAATTTTATTTCTGTTTCCAACAAAACATTACAAATCAATTATAATCATTTACAAAAATTAAGGAATACATATTGGAAACAGAGGTGTCCACTAAACAGCAATGATTGCACAATTTTGGACCCCTTAACCCTAATAAGGCCGGAGGGGGGGGGGGCATTATGACCCCCCCCCCTCCGCAATTTTTCTGATTGTTCGGAAACGAATACGGATGGCGCCCCGACGCTCGCTGACTTTTTTCTTTCGAGTCTTGCGCATCTTTTGAAATAAAATTTTCAAAAATCGGGTCTACCGTTACAAAGTCACGTGACCTTTTGTCTTTGCATGTCAGCCCGAAAATCGCTCATTTTCGTGATTTGTGTACAAAACATTTGGAAATCCCATTTTTCCCCAAAAGAGATAAAACATTGGTTATTTGGTCTTGTTTATAGTTTGGGTGTTTATTTGGGGGTTCAAAATAGTTGGAATTAAAATAAAACAACAAAAACAATAAAATACATAATAAAAAAAAACAAAGAAATACATAAGAAATTATCAAATCAATAGATAACATAAGGAATAACGCCGCTCTTCCATTTTTGTTTTGGTATTATGATTCCAAATGATCTAGAGAATATATGTAGTGAAAACTAATGTTTAAATATGAAGAATATATGATTTATGGGTAAAAATGTGAATGTTATGACCTTATTTGCCTAAATTACCATAAATATGCAAATGAGTAAATTTTCCAAAAAATTAAATTTACCATATTATTCTATACACTTCACTTGACATGCGTGCGAATTTTCGCGGCGATCGGCCGTTTCACGGCCGAGATCTTGAGGGGGCAATAATGCCCCCCCCCCGGCCGTATTAAGACCTCAAATAGCCCGGCCTTATTAGGGTTAAATGATAGTAAGGACAAAATTAGTAATTGAATTAACAAATTCGTAACCCACAGAAAGGAACTAGAAATAGGAAAAAAGGGGACATACTACCTGACAAAGATAGGAGAACACGGTCACAATACAAAAAAAGTAGAAATGCTATACAAGAGCTAAGTCACCCGTGGCAAAAATATTATGAATAGGGTATCATTGAACAAAACCACGTCACTGTTTATCATGAAATAGATTTCAAAGTCATATAGTTATTGACTTTTTAATTAAGAGCCTACCAAAGCCTTTTAGGTACATTTTTGTCGTATACATGTAGGTACGACGTGTGTGGTGTGATGACGCGCGCTGGTCAGCAAGGCGTGACGGAATCATTGTCCCATCTCCATGAGCATACGATATTCAATAACGTGTTTGGGTTATACCACGAGCGGTAGGTCCATGGTTATACAGGGAAATTCGAAAGACGTAGTCAAGGATATGTACGCTGGCCGGGTATCATCCTACAGTATAGATTACAAACCACTATTAAACTGATAAATCGCTTGTATGATGGACGTAGTAATGTGTTATCAGAATACCTAGATCAGCAGCTGATTTTGGAACACATAGTAAGTAAGTACGTAGATCGAGTAGTATATACCGTGCAAGTGCCGTTGTATATGCATGGAGTATCGTAGTATAGTCAGGGAGTTGGAACTCCCTGGTATATGTACTGTACATGGTATTTTGCACTGTCGAGTAGACTACGTACATGACCTATGGCCCTCTATATATCTCTAATATATAATAGCTCTGACACTGAACTTGCATGCGACCTACATGTACTGATTTGTGATAAAAACCCGGACATTTATAGTACATGTAGAGAGACTGCTGGGTGTATGACCATTATGTTGCCATTAGTTGTGTGCTATGAGTATATGATACCTTGTAAGCGTACAGCTATAGGTTTGTCTGTTTTCAGACATTCTGAAGACATTGCTCAAAAGTAAAAAGTATGTTTAACCTATTAAATATGAATTCTGTATTGATACACGCATTTTGAATTATGTTATTACTACTTCTTTCAACACAATAGTGTGATGTAATACAACAACATTGTATCCTAGCTGTTTGCTATGATATTAATTTTCGAGAGTCATATTGTGAGAAAATTAAACCATATGTTCAAGGCTATATCGAGTAAACAAGGGCAGAGCTAGCTGTATAGTCTAATGAACTACACAGTTGTCGAGCCAGGAAGAAAACAACTTCTGAAATTTGATCGATAGCTTAAAGTGTGGCATTGACGCTCTTACAAAATATGCAGGCGGTGATTTCACTATAATAGTCTTGACTGATTGCCAAAAAACACTAATCAACGACAACATTCAAATACCTCTAGTCTCAAATCAAGTCCCACACGTACTTGTTCCTCTCTTGTACATGAAGCAGTTTTAGACTTTTAGAGGCAGGCTGCTGTTTGATTCAAACAGCAGCCTGTGACTGAAAGTTTCAGGTATATCCATTAATTGTGATCGGAATCCCATTTTCCCCTCACTTCAAGACAAATTT
Organism: Strongylocentrotus droebachiensis; assembly: GCA_035222895.1. Lineage (NCBI taxonomy): Eukaryota > Metazoa > Echinodermata > Echinoidea > Camarodonta > Strongylocentrotidae > Strongylocentrotus > Strongylocentrotus droebachiensis. Next base: position 72,035 of record JAVYIG010002017.1, on the reverse strand, counting down.
AAAGAGGTAACTCATATTATATGTTATCTTCAAACCAACTTGATTAATAGGGATATCAATTTGGTTTGAAGATAACAAAAAGTGGTCGAATAATGCAAAAAGTTAACTTGTATAAAGCGTAATTGATGTGAAAGAGGAATTTAAACTATACACAATAATTTATAAACGTAATTGACGTGAAAGAGGAGTTTAAAGTAAACACAATAGTTCGTAGGCGAAATTATAAGAGAGGAATTTAGAGTATAAATATTACGTTGTAGGCGTAATCAATCAATAGGCCTTTAGCTCGTTAAATGGTTAAATTTCCCCTGTCAACAGCACTCCACTTATTTGATTTATATTGTTTTAATACTATTTTATTTATTTAATTTTATACTGAGATTTAAAGGGACCTGTGTAACATTGTTTAGATGCGAGAAAATGATGTTTAGGTAGTGACTAAATGCTAGATGTACAATTAAAGATAATCTGAAAGTTTGATTGAAATTTGAAAACTGATCTGATCGATTCCTGTATTCTCCCAACCATAATATTGATATAATTTAGTTACATTTTAGGTGAATGGAATCGTCACAAAGCAAGGAATTGGCTTTACATACCATTCCAAACATTGAAGTGTTGGAAGATTGTCAAAATCCAGTTTTATCTCTTATATTCATGGAAAAACGGTTGAGACAATTCAAATATTGGTTTGGAGAATTTACAGTCAGAGGGTGCTGCCCAGTGACGCCTTCAACAACAAAAAACATAAATATCTTTGTGTTTCGAAAATGTGTGCAGGGCTTTGTGCATGTTAGAGGGTTATTACAGTAGAAGGAATATAATAAGTAACATTTCATTAAAAAATTACGCAGTTTTTTCATCAACCTTCAACAAAGTTATCGGTTCAAGTTTAAAGACATAAGTCCTCTTGATATTGTGATGAAACAATAGTTCTATTTGATTAAGGGTGTGGGTAATTACATGTCTCCACAAAATAACCTATACATATATGCAAATGTTAGGGAATCAGGTAAATTTCTGATTTGTAGATTTCCGAATTTCTGTTTCCCCATCACATCTCTGATAATCACCATTATACTCTCTTGTATTCTTCGTTTGATTTTAATAATAATAAAAATAATAATAATAATAACGGTGCTTATAAAACGCTTACCCCGCATTCTCTATTAAAGCGCAAACAAAATACAATGATAAACAATTACATAGTAAACAAAACAAATATAAATAAACCTTCAAATTACAGTACATATAAAATATACATCAATGTGAGCAGAGAAGCTAATCATCAATTATAAGACAAGTTTTGAATTGGTTTACAGTCTGACAGTTTTTGACATGTCAAGGTAGATTGTTCCAAAGTTCAGCAGAAGCATTGCAAAAAGAGCGATGACCATGATAAAGAGTTGACACCGAAGTAGACACTACTGTGAAGATGACCGTAGATTGCCTGAGGGTTTGTATTCCTGGATTAGTTCTTGCAGATAAATTGGTGGCAATTCGTCTCCCCTTTAACTGTCATTGATCCGCTCCCCAATTTTGTTTTAAAGAAGAAGGGGGTGGGGTTTGAGGGGAGGGGGTGACCACTTGACCAAGTTATGAAATAGTAACTGGAGTTTAGCATTGGGTGACATTATGTAACTCACTTTATTTTATATACTATTTTCTTCTTTATCTGCTTTCAGCGTAACATAGATATCATCACAACTATATACTGTCCTCAACATGGGTGTCGGTGAGCGAAGAGGAGGACGCCGAGCTGGAGGTCATCGACGTGCAAATCATCGCCATAATCACCACCATAATCACCACTTTAATCACCACCATAATCGCGTTCGTCATAATCATCGTCATGGTGGGATTCGTGCTAATCGTCGTATGTTTCAGGGTCCCGGCCTTTCTACTTTAGGATGGAGACCCCGAGGTGGTAACCAAGGGGGGCCGCCGGTGGCTGTCTCTCCGGGGCACTGCATCAGCCTTATGATGCTCATCATGCTTGGCATGTTCGGTTTTATTGGGGGGATGACATTGGCCAATATCGGAGGGTGGTCAGCTAGTGGCGTTGGTATTGCGGGCATGGTTGTTCTCTTCATCGGTTTCATCTTGCTCATCATTGTCGTCGTCCTCCGGTGTCACATGCAGAAATTGTCTCCACAGCCAGCGGTAGGGGTGGAGGCAGGGAACATGAACCCTAATATGACAGTATCCAATGTGACATTACAAGGAGGAAGCGCCACAGTTTCACAAGTCGGTGAGACGACACCCTATATCATCCAAACAGGTGCGATGCAGCATGGAGGAGTTGCCATGGGAACACAGCCAGGGTATCCTGGAGGCCCCGCCCAGCCTTATCCTCCACCTTCACAGCAGTAAGTTCGCTCTTTCTGAGTCCTCATACTTACCCAAAGTCTTTTGAAGTAAAACGATACCAATTGATAGGAACTTTAAATAAATAAATGATACGCAAACAAAAGTTGGCAGACTGATGACAAACTTTGGAAAGATGGGAAGGAGGGAGGGGGGGGGGGGGGCGGGATGTGTGTGCGACATTGATATTTTTTTTTTTTTTTTTACCGGGGCACGGTAATATTCTATTATTGTAAAATATATACCGGTATAATAGACGTAATTTTAACCTTTACGCGTGCTTTTTCAATAGTTTGTGATGAAATGATTTAGGTTAACTATTAATGAAAATTGACACATGTTGATAGTGGAGAGGAACGTTTTGAGTTGCTTTGACAGAACCGTACCCCTAGCTCCCTCTGAATATATTACTGAAAGTGCCTAGTAATTATAATACAAACCCAAGGACTCCACCAAAATGACATTGATATAAACATAATTTTGACCATGTTTTTTTATAATTCCTATTGAGAACTAAATATGTGTCAACAAAAAAGTGTAATTTTCTTTCTTTCCTTGTTCTTTTAAAGCTACCCAGGCGCACCGTATCCTTCCTATCCGAACGGAGCTGCCCCGTACCCGTACCCACCCGCTACCAACCCCCCAGCGGCATCCATGCCTTACCCCCAACCGGGAGCCGCGCCGCCGGTAAACTACACGGCCCCTTACCCTGCACAACCATCGACTAACAGCCATATGGGCGTGGTCAATCCGACCACCCAGGAGAACGACGTCGTCCCGCCCCCATCATATACTGACGTCATGACTGGTAATGTACAATACGACGAGGGTCAGGGAATGAACCCGGGAAGTGGACCAACTTAGCTGAACTTCCAAATGCTTTGCAATCAGGCGATCCAATGTTTGGAATTTTGTAAACTTTTTCATGATATAGGATATATGAAAACTTCTTTTTGAACTGGTGCCATGTCGTAATTTTATATTTAACTTTTTTGAATGTGGCTGTTGTCGAACTTTACATACTCTTATACTGAAAACTTTTTTTATAATCTGTACCTTTATGAATACATATTTGTATGTCTTGCCTAGCTTCTATTTATTATACCTTTTAATCTTATTTTACATGCCTTTTTAAACGGCGTATTTGTATTTTGAAAATACATATACATGATATTTAATTTCAAATATTTGTCTTTAAAATGTTATACCTTAGTATTTTCATATTAATCTTGTGTAGTATATTTACAATACAACTCGGCTGAGAAAATTATTTATTGTTTTTCCGATTTCGTCCAAACTTTCACAATGTGCTTCTCTCATTTTTCTGCTTTATTTCAGAGCAATTTGCATTTAAACTTTCTTAATCGCCTAGGTAAATGTTTTCCTGAAAGTTCTTTGTTCTTAGAAATTGCGGTGTATCTATAAGACTAATGTTAACTTTTTGTTATTATTCACATATCATACGATTATGTACAAATCTATATAATAGTCATATGCCTATTAAAGGGAAAATCCATCCTGATATTAAGTTGGTTTTAATAGAAGCAGAGAGATTAGAGGAAGAGGTCAAAACAAAGTTTATGATATTTCATGTACAGAGCAGATTGGAGAGGAGCTCGCAAGATACGTCACAGTGTTGCCAACTTGTATTTCATTGATCGCAAGTTCAAAATTTCAGAACTTTCTTATCTTTTATCGGAATTTGCTCCGACTTTCTCTGAACTTTTCTTCTCATTTGTTCTGCTTCCATTAAAACTATCTTAATATCAGAGTGGACTTCCCCATCAACATTAATTTATATTTAATAATTGCAGGAGTAATTCAGAAGGATATATGCAGGTATATTTATTTTCAAGGGGGAGGGGAGAAATGCCTCGAAGAAATGTTATGGGAATAGGGCTTGTGCGCTCATAATCCTCTAGAACCGCCACTGGACCTGTGATGTGAAAGTTAATTCCACTCGATTTGTGAACAACTTGTATTTCTCTGAAATGGTTTTCCTCAACATGTTGTAATAAATGCATCTTGAGCTTCATGAAAGGCGTATCTTGTTTTCCTCAATTACCACGTCCACGTAGCCTATGCCTAATCACTGCCAGATTGAAAGCCGGGGGGGGGGGGTGACAATCGGCTTATGTCCATGAACCACCCGCCCCCCTTTTTAGAACTGAATTTACATACCTTTAGTACACAAAAGTTCACCTTTTCAAATTTTCGACTACAAACAAAAACTGTTAATTTGATTTTCATTTGTTCTTTCTTGTATTGCTCGCTTTAATACTTGTCAGAATATTTCGGAAACCCCCTCCCCCTTTAGAGAATCCTGACTCTGCCCTGTCTGTGTGGTGGTCTACCAATAATGCAATGCGGAATGGTGGGTTGTGTATAGAATGTCGATGTGCTACTGTCATGCTCGCTAGTCATCCAGGTTGGTTGCATGAGCTTCACCGTGAAACCATTAAAGCAACGGGCTGGAGCAGGGCAAATTCACCACACCATTGTTTAGCACAACATTGTGTGGAACCAGCAACCTTGACAACTTGGCCAGTATGACGTCACACTTCGGTGCTCTCTCATTTGTATGGTGGCCCTTAAGGGACATCGCGAATAGACCAAATCGCGAATTATTCACGACGAAATTGGCGACGAAATTCACGATATCGTCAATTTCGTCGTGAATAATTGGCGATAAAATTCACGAAGCGATTCACGCCTGGCTGGTTTCGTCGCCAATTACGTCGTCAATTTTATTTGTCCTTGCTTACGCGGCCTGCCTAGTCTAGCGGTAAACAATCCAGCCCCTTGAAGACGATTATTACGAGACGTTTTTATCATGATTTCTGTGAATATGGTAGGTTTCAACTTCATATTATGCTCTATTTGTATTTTATCTTTGACAAGATAAGGGTAAAGCACTAAGGGTAATTGTACAGCGAAAAAAAGAGAGAGAGAAGGATAAGAAGGGAAATGGAAAGAGGAGAGAAAGGGAAAGAAAGAAGAGGAAGAAGAAAAGAAAAGGGGGGAAAGAAGGAGATCGGGGGCGAGAGGGCCTTGCCCCCTCCCCCCCCTTTTCCCCCGCAAAGAGAGAGAGAGAGAGAGAGGGAGAAGGAAAAGAAGGGAAATGGAAAGAGGAGAGCAAGGGAAAGAAAGAAAGAAGAGGGAAAAGAAAAGGATATCGGGGAAGACCGAAAAGCCATTGCCTCGATCCCCCTGCAAACCTAAAAGAGAAAGAAGGAAGGGAAAGGGAAGGGAAAGGGAAAGAAAAGAAAAGGGGGGAAAGAAGAAGATTGGGGGGGGGGGGTGGCGTGCCGGCCTCCCCCCCCCCCCCCCCGCAAAAAAAGAGAGAGAAGGGAAATTGAAAGAGGAGAGAACGAGAAAGAAAGAAAAGGAAGAAGAAAAGAAAAGGGGTGAAGGAAATCGGGGAGGGCAAAAGGGCCTTGCCCCCCCCCCGCAAGAGAGAGAGAGAGAGAGAGAGAGAAGGAAGGCAAAGGGAAGGAGGGGATAGAAAAAAAGGGGGAAAGAAGGAGATCGGGGGCCGAGCGGGCCATGCTTACCCCCCCCCCCCCCCCGCAAAAGAGAGAAAGAGAAGGAAAAGAAGGGAAATGGAAAGAGGAGAGAATGGAAAAGAAAGAAGAGGAAGAAGAAAAGAAAAGGGGGAAGGAGATCGGGGGCGAGAGGGCCTTGCAAAGAGAGAGAGAGAGAGAGGTTTGCAGGGGGAGGCAAGTGCCTTTCGGCCTTCCCCCGATCTCCTTCTTTTCTTCTTCCTCTTCTTTCTTTCCCTTTCTCTCCTCTTTCCATTTCCCTTCTTTTCCTTCATATGGAAACGTTTGCTTGTTATTGTCTCATAAAAGAATTTGACCACGAACTGACTCCCACACGATGTTGAGTGCTCAGGGGTCACAGGCCACTGGCTTCATCGGGCAGGGAGTTCCATTATGTGAATGGGTAAATAAACTATTACAAAATGAGGGGACACATTACATTGTACAATAGGGACACACATTGTTTTTATTGTGCAGAACATACTCTTTTATTGACTTACTTATTGCAGTGAAACTATAAAACCAAAATGCATTTTGTATTCTAACAATTGGAGTACAAAGAATAATAACAGGTGAATGAAATGCATAAACACCACAAACACCTGGGGAGGAAGCATTCATAAATTTGAATACATTTAGTTGATAAACGACTCCGATGAAACTATAAAACCAAAATGAAATTTGCGTTCTGGCAATTGGAGTACAAAGAATGATAGCAGGTGAATGAAATGCTTCAACAGCAACACAAACACCTGGGAAGCTAGGAAGCATCCATAAATTTGAATAATTTAGTTGATAAACGACTCCGCATGTGGACGTTTGTTTGAGCAGAAAGGAGTGGATTCTTAACAACACGAACCCATTTAACACAATGTCGGAACGTAAATTAAATTTGGCGCGGTTGCAAAATGCATCTTTCTACCCTGCGACTTTAATGGTACGATCCAGTAAATTAAAACAGTAAAATGGGTCTTAATTTAAAATTACTCATTAAATAAAACCCAAAACTTCAGTGATATCAGAAAAAATATGTTATATCTTACTAATAATTAAAAAAAGATGTATAAACATTGTGAAAGTGTCGCATTTTACGATAAAAGACACGGATTTAGCGAAGATGATGTCATTAGTGCGCTTGCATCAGAGAATTCAAGGTCAAAAGGTCAATTCAGACGCTGATAAGTTATTGATCGAGCTTTTTTGTTTCCTTTATCCCGACAAAATTATACAATCAATCAAAACAAGTTTGATACCAGAAGAAAGCTAACGATTAGTATTTTCATTAAGGCTTGCCCCAAAGTCTCTTGACCACAGTTAAACGAGTGAGAGCTTGCGAGAGCGGCCAAAGTGTGATTGAAACTCGCTATTTGCTCTTCTCCAACGCAAAAAGAGACGACATTGTGCTGGATAAATGTATTTTTTCCGTCAAAAGTACAGAAAATGTGCATATGGTCTTTTTATATTAAACTTTATGAAATGTTAACCGAGTGACTTCCGGGCGCCCCAATGCTGGAAAGAAACGCACATTTTAGAAAACTTCACTTTTTCATGGAAAAATGCTTATTTGTTCTATGGACGCAAGTCAGATTGAGCGGATGATACAACGTTTCCATATGCTCTCTCTCTCTTTTGTGGGGGGGGGGGGGGGGCAAGGCTTCTGCATAAGCATGTTTTGCCTGGCTGTAAATTTAGGGATTTTTTTTAGTGTCCAACAATTAAACGGAAAAAAAGTATAATTTACAAAAAGTGAGGAAAAATAAAAATCGATTTTTATCGTTACCCCCCCCCCCCCGACCCCTTGGCTCGCCGTCCCTGAATACGACCACCATCATCAACAACAACAAAAACAAAACAATACTGATAATATTTGGCATATAAGTTACTGTACAATAATTATATCACTGCGTCTGAACGAAGATTTTTAGCTCTTTGTTACGCGCATGCACGATACCATAAACCATACGAGAAGTCTGCATAATTTTGGACTGATGATAGCGTTGAGACGGTACTGAGCGACGACGTCGACATCGAAGCCTTTCCCGATGTCGGATGTGAACTAAATTCAGGTGCAAAATGCAACATATTATGATTATGATTAAAATTAGTAAACAATTGGGCTAAAATTCCCTTATTTAGAATGGATATTAAACTGCTAATAAAATGGATACGGAAGTAAACTAGCGCCCTGAAATCATGGTAAAAACGTCTCGTCATAATCGTTTTTTAAGGAGCTGGATTTTTTTACCGCTAGACTAGGCAGGCCGCGTAAGCAAGGACAAATAAAATTGACGATGTAATTGGCGACGAAACCAGCCAAGCGTGAATCTCGTCGTGAATTTTATCGCCAATTATTCACGACGAAATTGACGATATCGTTAATTTCGTCGTTAATAATTCGCGATTTCGTATATTGACGACGTCGTGAATTTTATCGCCAATTATTCACGACGAAATTGACGATATCGTGAATTTCATCGCCAATTTCGTCGTGAATAATTCGCGATTTGGTCTGTTTGCGTTGTCCCTTCAGGACCACCATACATTTTTCCCTCTAGCCCAGCCCCGTTGGCGTTGTTGTCATTGTTTGTCTAGAACTAATAGTAAACAAATGCATGCATCGTCCGGTACAGAATGATGACATCATACTACGTAACTATGCATACATGGCGTCGAAATAAGAGGATGAAGTACATTTATAGCAGGCCAAAGTACAGCAGTAAATGATGTACTCGCTATTATTTATACGCGGCATACATTAGACTATACAAATCTTAAAGCTGGACTCATAATACCATCGCTTATTCCCCCCACCCCGGAAGAAAAATAAACAAAACGTAGATCAAACGGGAGCTGAGGCCGGACAAACCATCACGGAAGTATCCTATCTTGTAAGTACTAATTTTCATATTCATTAAGGGGTATTTTGTTGAGCTCGAAGGCATTCTTGCTCATAAACAAATCTTATACACGTATTAGATACAAGTATCTACCAGCACTGTTGCAATTTCTTTTCGCCATAATTGCCCTAAAGTTTGGAACACATTACCACATTCTTTACAATCAATTCAATTCACCAATTCGTAAACCCAAGCAGCACTTCTTGTCATTGTATAAACCCTTATTTTGCATACCGGAATTAGATATTTTACTGAGGTATTCTTCAATCACCTGCTATATATGTCCTTCCAGATTTACCGAGGGGGCAGGAGGTGACATGATATAGGATTTCCCGGCGAAATTCGCGAGTTTGTCATTCGAATTCATTTACTTTGCATTTAAGTTAGCGCAGATCGGCTTTGCCATGCCAACTATCATTCAATTTTCCCGTTTTGGTATTTAAATTCGGATCTTGGTCGAAGGCTTTCATAGATCTGTCATTTAATTTAGAAACTGCTCAACTAGCATTCAAATTAATCGTCATTTGTCGAAGCGTCATTTTTAACATTCAAATTAACACCTGTCATTCGTATTCGAATTATGTTTATTCAAGTTAGGAATGTAAGGGGAAGAAATGCAACACACGTTTACAGTTTAAAAAAAATGCAATTAAATGCATGATTTTCCATTAGGGTCTTTTCTGTAATTCCATTTATTAATTTTGAGGACAATGCATATGGGTGTAGTCAGTCATTAGGTAACGAAGGGGCGAAATCAAGGGATATGACATTTCTGCACGGGCATGTACATATACCCCGGAAAAGTGGGGATACAAAAATACCTACCCCAGTCACAATAGTGTACCCTTCCTCCATAATGAAATTGTGATAAATTTATGATTACAAAATGAATTTATGAACACAAAAAACAAACAATTTCCTAAAATGAAAATTTACAAAAATATTGAGACCATCAAATCCGTAGATGTACGTCGTTTTTTTCTTCTTAACAATCAAACTTAAATGCCGATGAATATCAGACAAATATAATAAGTATAAGTGTATAAATGCCATAAAATAAAATATAATAAAATACACATGAAGAAACAAATCTTGAAAGAAAAAAAAAAGAGCTATAAAAAGTGTGTAAGAAACGAGAAATATATATTGACCATCAATTTAAGTGCAACAAAGTGCTAATTTGAATGCAACAAATGAATTAGAATGCTAGAAGTACACCGTCGCGATGTCAGAAAATCGTGTTGCGCCAAATCCAATGACCAAATAGCGAAAGAAGCACTTTGTTCATATAATTTGAATGAAACATACATAGATTCTAACGAAAACTTCATAGATTTGAATTCTACAAAAAGGAATATCAACCCGAGATATACCCGACAGCACTAAAACTTGCGAATTTGGCCGGGAAATCCTTTGGTATATATAGGATCCCCCAATAATCCCATCCACCCACAAAGACTCGTCGCAGGGGTGGGGGAGGGGAATACGAGGATCAATTTATTTTACATGAACGATTTTTTTTTTTTTGGTTTTCCGAAATCGGACCTGCCCCCCCCCCCCAAAAAAAAGCTTAATTTTGACTTTAACATATAACAATTAATTTTCTTGGAAATGACCAGGATATCCTAACCATATTAGCAAAGAAAACAGATATTCGATTTTTTAACTTAAAATTCTATACTCATCAATACTTTTCCTTTCAGCGTACTGTAAATGGTATTTTGGTCACAGCCTCGCTAGAAATATAACACCAACGATATGGGTGTCGGTGAGCGAAGAGGAGGACGCCGAGCTGGAGGTCGTCGACGTGCGAATCATCGCCATAATCACCACAATAATCGACATAACCGTCGCCGTCGACGTCATCATGGCGGTGGTGCCATCTTCGCTGTTCGATGGGGAAATCGAACTGGTACTGCTGGCACGAGTGGGGAAACTGGAGCGGCCGTCACTCCGAGGTCCTATCCCCTCCTTGTGATATTTTCCGTGATCGCCTTTGTCGGCATCTGCATGGGCATGACGATGTTGACTGTTGGAGGATGGAATGATTCTTCCGTCGGCATTGCCGGTATCGTCATCCTCAGCATTAGCTCCATGATCGCTGTGATTGTCGGCGTTATGCGATGTCACTTGATGAAGAAATATCAGACTTCAGACGCCCAAGAGCATGCAGGAGAGTTGGAGGCCGGGACAGTGAACCCTAATATGATAGCATCCAATGTGACTTTACAAGGAGGAAGCGCCACAGTTTCACAAGCTGATGAGACGACATCCTATACCATCCAAACAGGTGCGCTGCCATCTGGAGGGGTTTCCATGGGAACACAGCCCGGGTATCCATTAGGCCCCGCCCAGCCTTATCCACCATATGCAACTAAGTAAGTATAAGCTCTGTTTCACGGGAAGGTATTATCAATGGGAAATTTAGAGCATAACTGGCAATGAGGATCAATAATAGCATTATTAATTTTGTGAAACAAGTAGATTGGGTCTAAGCGCCAAACACAGATTTTACATTTCGAAATCCTTGCGGTCAGGGGCACATTGAGCTCCGATTGGAGTGAGGAAATTATAGGTTAGGGAGAGAGAGAGAGAAAGAGAGAGGAAGACAGAGAGAGAGAGTGAGAGAGAGAGAGAGAGAGAGAGAGAGGGGGAGGGGAATACAGACACAGAGAGAGAGAGAGGGGGAAGAGAAGGAGAGAGAGACAGAAGGGGATGACCTGACACCTTCCTAGACCCTGAGCCGAACGATGGTCCCCTGGCTGTCTTGTTTTTCAATCACATTTTTAAGACCCCCCCCCCCCCCACACACACACACACCCACCCCATTAAATGACAGGACATACGCTTTGAAACTCATAACCACACTGACTACATACTCTTTTGTATTGTCTTATTTCATGTTTTTCTTCTTCAATAAAGCTTCCTAGGGGCAGCTTTATATCCCCCCGACCCCAGCGGCCCTCCTCAGTACCCACCCGCTGCCAACTCAACAGCAACACCTATGCCTTACTCCCAACCGAGAGCGCTTGCAGTGAACTACGCGGCCCCTGGTCAACCATCCAATGTGGGCATGGTCGATCCGACATCGGAGAGAGAATGTGAACCCCCACCCCCATCCTATGATGACGTCATCGCCGGTAATGTGAAATATGACGAGGGAAATGAACAGTCCTAAAACAATTCCCGATGCTTTTACGCTAGACTTGATCTGGCGATGTCATTTTACAAATATAATTATCTTTTATAATAGACACATGATTATTTTTTTCAGTAGTATGTCGAAAAAGTTATCGTAATAATAATTTATGAAATGCCAGTTGCACACAAATGTTTCAATTACACCATCCAAAGACATTCAAACAACATAAACGCCCACATCCGGCAGTCTACACAAGATCTGGAACCATGATAACATAATAATGTGATGGTTTGTGCGTAGCTGTCATTATCTGAAGGTCATCTATTGTATTGTACATTATTTCGATTGGCATTGGCTGATAACGCTTCGCGTGAAACGGGCTTTTAAAGAAAGTGGCCCGTATTCTCAAAACCTTTCTCAAAACTTATCTGTTTCGTTTGTAATTGTTTACATTGCAATTAATTACTGTATTATAATTGAGTATGTTACTCTAATTGATTTTTCATGAATATTTGCTATCTGTATTAACTTTGCTCTTAATGAATTATTATTTTTAGCTACATGTCTGTAGTTTAAGGTTTTTGTATTTCGTCCTTGTAACTAGTTAAATATATATTTATTATATATCATAGAGAAATGCATCATAATTATACAAACCTAGCGTCGTATGCATTATTTTCATCTTGATATAAATTATGAACATTGGGGAACGTTGTTCTTAATTGAAATACAATTAAGTCATTATACAAACTTTGTATGGCAACTTTGTATTAAATGCACTTTTGAACATCAAGGGAATTATTTCCGCATTTCATTACACTACATGTACGTACGTGACTGGTCCATAATTATGTATAAGATTTAATTACAAGAGCTGAGGAGAGAGCGATTTTGTATTCCTTTTTTAAGAATAAAAAGTTAGCATTTCAAATGTTTTGTTTCCTTCTATATACCTTAGGAAGATAGTCACAGTGATTTTCCTAACTTGTTTGTATGTCTAACGTAATATTGGGTGTAATATCGGACTTTGGCACGGTATTAAAATTAATCTCTTTTTCGTTGACTCATTGGTTTCAAAGATCGAACTTTAAATAGATTGATACATTGCTAAATGACGTATGACGTCAGCAATGCTTAGGGATGGAGTTTGACACAGTGAATGGATTCAAGTGCAAAGTTCTATCCACGATTGAGGGCGACCCTACCCCCCCCCTCCCCCCCCCCCCCCCTCCTCCTCCGCCGCGGTTATAGGTACGCATCGCCTTTGTTAGAACCCCGAACTCCGATGTATCTTTTTTCTGAAGTTAAATGACGGGGCATTTAATCTGTTCATCCACATTGGGCTTGGTACCCACCAGGGGCAGATTCAGAATTTTTAAAAGAGGAGGGGGCAAGCAATTAAAACAAAGTAAGGAATTTTACTTTTTCGGGGGCATTTGGAGGTATAACACTATTGCCATGGGGGAGGGGGGTATGTGACACGCAATTCTTTCTCTTTTGTTGTTGCTAGCTTACTCCACTTTCTCGCAAATGCTGTATGGTGGTGTGACCATAGTTCGCTATCTCGAAAAATCGGCAAGATTTCGAAAATCTGATGCTAAAAATGGAAAGAGGAACTTAAAATTACCCAGAGACGAAATTTTCTATGGAACTGATGTGAAACTATTTGAATATTGACAAAAGATCGACAAATTTTGCAGTCTTTTGCCTTCGTTCCCAAAAATATGAACTTACCGACTACGGTCTGGAAATCTTTATTTTTGAGAGCAGATGTCATTAAAATTGAAAGTAAAAATTGGTACCAACTCATTGTATGATAGTGAAAATAAGGCAACTATCTACTTTAATATTTGATGGATCATATTTTTTCAGTGTTGGTTAAAATCATCTGTAAACTACCTTGCGCAAATTAAGGTCTCGTTAATTTTATGACTTTTTCGATCCGATCCGGGGTATTTTTAAGTTGTGGTTTTCATATTAGATTATATAATCTCTGGCCACTTCATACAATGTATGTGCTTCGGGGAGCTAGCTCAGATGGTAGAGCGCTCGCTTAGCATGCGAGAGGTACCGGGATCGATGCCCGGGTTCTCCAAGATAAACGCCTTTTATTTCAATTTGACTTAAAGATGAATATTAATAAACAACCTTTTTTATATATATATGTTTCTTAGATATTTATGGGTAAATTCCGAAAACAATGTTACCAATTATATTTAGGAAAACGATGTTAAGTTTTTATAACAAACTGATATTGGTATAAAACACAACAAACTAATATGAACTTTAGGCATATTATACACGTGAACGCAGCCATGCTTCGCGCAGATATTAACTAATGACTTGTCCTAATTTATTTGTTAATATGAGATTCTGCTCCTCTTTGTAAGGACCGGGCGCGGCTTCATCATGAGTGATTTTACATGTACATGAACCTTTTAAAAATAAATATACTATGCTGGATTTCGACCCAGATTGCAGAACCTAAAATGATAGCATGATCATCCCCAATACGCTTGCGGTTCACAATGTGTACTTCCTCCTCATTCCCGTATCCATCGCTACCGTCACCGCCATTTTCGTAAGGCCAGCACCTCTTTAATAACCCCTCCCAAACCTTTAGGAATGACCCCAACATTTCCTGAATACCATTCTGCCGCTCTTTTCAGAAGTGTTTTTACACTAACCTTTTCATGCACTATGGCATAATATAAAGAAGCATGCTTAGAATTTTTGAAAATAAGCTGAATTCCGACTCAGTTTTGCACAACCCAAAAATCAGAATACGCGCCCCCCTGGACCCGCCACTGCATAATGATGACATCATACTACGTATTAACTGTGCATACATGCCTTCGAAAGAGGACGAAGTGCATTAGAAGGCGAAGTTCAGCAGGAATCTACATGTAAATGATTTACTCGCTATTATACGCGGCATGCATTAGGTTATAAAAATCTAGCTACTGCATCTGTATTATTACTGCTCTAATTTAACCATCCCCCCCCCCCGAAAAAGGGAAAAAGAGCAAAAATAGTACAACGTGGGATTGAGGCCGTACAAACTATTACGGAAATATCCTGTCTTGTAAGTACTTATTATGCTATTCACCAAGGAATATATTGTTGTGCTCGAAGGCATTGCTCATAAACAATCAAATATTGGATATCAGTATCTACTATTGCAATTTCTCTTCCCCATAATGGCGCTAAAGTTTGTAACACATTTACACATTCTTTACAATCAATTAAATTCACTAACTTGTTTATAAGAAAGCTTAAGCAGCATTTCTTGTCATTGTATAGTTCTTCTTAAATAATATCTTGTATGCGTTGTTTATCCCTATACTCTTTTCCAGCATACTGAGATCCGTATTGTGTATTATATTGTGACTCGCTCAGGGTGCGCCCATTCATCAAAGCCTTGTGGCTTTTACAGGTGCACCTTTTTCCATTCCACATTTTTAGAAGATTTAAATATCTTCTTTGTCTTTTGTTTTTCCAATGTATATATATATATATGTATAAAATGTATTTTTCTTTGCCTACGCTTTACAACAATGTATAATGTCATTTGTTACTGTGATTGGAAACAAATAGGGTTGATTTGATTTGATTTGATTCATTTATCTAACTACGACCAGCATTTTGAAAAACCGTTCTGGAAAAGTTTATGCAAAACAATATTTGATAGAAAATCTGACGTAGGTGATAAATATTTGGTTAAATGGCAGATGAACTTGCGGGTTCTTGTATCTATTTCCTGCATGTATCTCGATTAAAATCATTAATAATCTATACAATTTGGTGTAGGTGAGGCTGGATTCTTTTAATTTTCTCTTTAAAATTTGCCTCAATCCCCCTCTAGAACCTTTACTATAGTAAATGATTTGAAATTCGAACTGATACCAACAACGAAAGCCAACAACACCCCACTATACCTAACATTATCACGTTTATATAATGACAACAGTTTTATTATAATAATCTATTGATTTATAGGCATGACATCCATGGCGTTAATTCTATTCCTGAACAATAACAAATCATTGATCTATCCCGAATCTCGTTGTTCCTGATTCATTTTGGAAGTTTAGTTTCATACATTGATTATGACATTATAATATAATTTGGATAGAGATGTTCCTCAATAGTCAAGCAAATGACAATGTGATTATTATCAGGTCGACCGTTGCTCTTACCGGTAAGTGTTTACAATCGTTGATATGCAAAAGATAACGATAATAACTTACTCATCGTGTTTAAAACAATGACTCTTTAACGTAGCGTCGACTCAATCTTCAGTTCCTACTCGGATGAGATATTTACATGTATTTACAAAGGAGAGAAAATGTTGAAAGGTGCTCAAGGATCAGTCATATACTACCCTAAAAATATCATTTCGGAAGAGGTACCGTAGTCGAGTGGTCTAAGCACTTGATTTGAAATTCTAAGGCCGTTGGTTCGAACCTCGACACGCCGAACTAACAGCGCTAATGCCTCAGTCACACCTTTGCGTATTGGCTTCCGTATTGCTGCCTATTTATGGCAAGCCGTTCTAACATTTATTCCTATTTCTTGATATCAAGAAATCGAATTCTTGATATCAAGAGTTACCATTGCTTTACAACAGAAAATAACTCTTGATATCAAGAATTCTTATCTTGATATCAACAAATAGCAATACATTTTAAAACAGCTTGCCATAAATACGCAAAAATACGCAAGCCAAATACGCAAAGGTTTTCGTATATAAAAGCGTTTTATGAACTGATCTAGATTATTTTTTATTTTAAAGATGCAACCTCCTCCCCCCCCCCCTATTATTCTCTTTTCTCCCTGAAATATATGTCTGGAAACCGACTAGTCCTTCCAGAATTGCAGAGGGGGAAGGAGCTGAAATGATATAGGATCTCAGCCCCCCCCCCCCCCAGTGAGCCCATCCACCCACAAAGACTCGTCACAGGGGTGTGGGAGGGGAATACGAGGATCTATTTTTACATGGACGAGTTTTTTGTGTAATTCTGAAATCGGAAATTTCAAAAAACAAGAAAAGCTAAATTTTGACTTTAACATATTTATAACATTTAATTTTCTTGGAAATAACCAGTATATCCTTTAACCATATTAGCAAACAGAACAGACATTCAAATTATTATCTTCAATTCTTATACTCTTCAATACCTTTCCTTTCAGCGTACTGTAAATGGGTTCTCGGTCACAGCCTCGCTAGAAATATAACGCCAACGATATGGGTGTCGGTGAGCGAAGAGGAGGACGCCGAGCTGGAGGTCATTGACGTCCAAATCATCGCCATAATCACTACCATAATCGATATAACCATCGCCGTCATCGTCATCATGCCACTGCCATCTTCGATGTTTGATGGGGAATTCGGAAATAGTACTGTCGGCACGAGGAGGGAAACTGGAGCGGCCGTCGCTCCGAGGTCCTCCTCTTCCCGCCTTGGGATGTTCTCCTTGATCGCCTTGCTCGGCATCGGCATAGGCATGACGATGGCGAACGTCGGAGGATGGACTGAGTCTTCCGTCGGCGTTGCCGGTCTCGTCATCTTTAGCATTAGCTTCTGTATTTTTGTGATTGTCGGCTTCATGCGAGTGAACTCGATGATGAAGTTTCAGTCTCCAGACTTACAAGAGTTTGCAGGAGAGTTGGATGCTGGGACAGGGACTTTACAAGGAGGAAGCACCTCACTTTCACAAGCTAATGAGACGACACCCTATATCGTCCAAACAGGTGCGCTGCAGCCTGGAAGGGTTGCCATGGGAACACAGCCCGGGTATCCAAGAGGCCTCGCACAGCCTTATCCACCACATGCAAATGAGTAAGTATAAGCTCCGTTCCATCAAGAGGGATTATCAAGCATAAGCATAACTGGCAATGATGATCAATATTGTATTATTCATTTTGTGATATTATGGTAGATTGGGTCTAAGTGCCAAACAGAAATCTTACATTACATTTCAACATCATTACGATCAGGGGCAGATTGAGCTCCAATTAAAATGAGGAAGTTATAGAAGAGGAGAGGGGAGAGAGAGAAAGAGAGAGAGAGAGAGAAAGAGAGAGAGAAGGGGATGACGTGACACCTTCCTAGACCCTGAACCGAACGGTGGTTCCCTGGCTGTCCTGTAATATTAATCCCCACAAACACACGCACACCCACCCCATTAAATGACATGACATAACATACGCTTTGAAACTCATAACCACACTGACTACAGTCTTCTCAATTTTCTTATTTCAATTTTTTTCTTCAATAAAGCTACCTAGGGGCAGCTTATCCTCCAAACCCTGTACAACCATCAAATGTGGGCGTGGTCGATCCGCCTTCAGAGGGAGAAAGTGTACCCCCGCTCCCATCCTATGATGACGTCATCGCCGGTAATGTGTAATATGACGAGGGAAATGGACAGTCCTAAAATGATGACCGATGCTAAATGCTGACGTCTCAACACGGCCCTGATTGAAACCAGTCTGCGAACTGTTTCGGGGTTTTACCGTGTATAAATAAAATAAACTCAAATTAACGCTAGACTCGATCTGGCGATGTTATATTAAAAATATTTATCTTCCTTAAAGGTAAAGACCAGTATTGGCAACGCCCCAATTTCAAAAAATGAAATGGAAGCTCTCATTACCAATCATGTGAAAGAATATGTTTTGACTAATACATGATGATAAAAAATTTGCCGGGAAACCGCCTACTAATTCATATATTTGGTAAATTTATCTCCTTCATGGTCTGGTGAGAGAGATAGGGTAGTCCCATATACATCTTTCTGTGTATAGTGCTTGTAACTTTACGAAGAATGGGCCAAATTTCTTATCATTTTGATGATTCCAGAACCTTGCAGATGCTAGATGCTAGATGATCAACCTTTTCTGATCGATTCCACAACGTTTCTTTCACAATGCAATCGCATGACCATTACTGGTCTTTACCTTCAATAAACACATCTTGATTATTGTTTCAGTAGTAAGCTGAAATGTTTATCATAATAATAATAATTTGATAATTATCAAATATCAGTTGCACACGAGGCGTTATTTTAATGACACCATTCAAAGAAGTTCAAAAAGTAAAATTCAAATTGACTCTTGGGTTAATTTCTAGAAAGTTTATGCGATCGTGTTCACAAAAGATATTGTAAGAACCGTGTTGGCGATGCCCAACCGCTTTGGCGGATGGTGTACAGCTCTAATTTTGAATGCATCCCTCACCACCCCCACGACTATCAACCCCTTTGTATACAGACTCAGGTAGTAAGGATTGCCAATGCCAGTGCTTACAGAGTCGTAGCGATTTATAGGACTTGATTGACCCCATATCATTCTCGTTTTGTTGACGTAATGTGAATTTACACCATACATCGAATTTAATATTTTTACGACTGAACAAAGGCAGGAAGTTTAACTCGTGCTTTTTTAGCTCAGGCCTACATATCTTTAAAATACTAAGTATGATTTTATTTTTATACTATGTTTATCATATTCATTAGTATGTATTAATTATTGGGTATTTTTGTAGTCACGCTTGGTATTACCTATTTTCGTGTCGCGGATTATTTCGTTTTGTTACAGAAAAAAAGTATCGAATTTACTTACCCTGTATTTTTACTCCTGTAAATACCCTGTATGATGTAATAAAGGCTCTTTAAAAAATCATGTTCATGTTATTAAACCTCATTTTCAAACTTTAAAATAGAAATCATATTATCATGGTTATGAATGTTGTGGGCCTATCTTATTAGAAAGTTATAAATAAGAAATGCATTATATAAACAAAAACCTAGCGTCTTATGCATTGTCTTTTCATCTTGATATAAATTATGAATCATGGAGAAAGTTTTTGCCATTGAATTCAAATCGGTTTAATTTTCCAGAAAATGTATTTCTATGAAGTCATTATACAAGCTATATATTATTTCGTTCATGACAATTTTGTATTAAATGCATTTTCGGGCATTTATTTCCTCATTCATTACACTACGCACGTGAGTGGTCCATAAATATACTAATGAATAACGAGAGCTGAGGAGAAAGTGGCTTTTAATTCCTTTTTTTAAGAATAAAAAGTTAGCATTTCACAGTTTTTGTTTTTACTTCTATGTACATTGTACCTCAGAAAGATAGTCAGAATGATTTTCCAAACTTGTTTGTTTGTCTAACGTAACATTGGGTGTAATATCCGACTTTAGCATGACATTAACATTAATCGTTTTTTCGTTGACGTCATTGGTTTCAAAGATCGAACTTTAAATACATTGGTACTTTTTTTAATTTTTTAATATTTATATGAAGTACATTGGTACTTCGCTAAATGACGTCAGCAATTCTCAGGGATGGAGTTTAAGACAGTAAATTGATTAAAGTGCAAAAGTGGATCCATGATAGAGGACGACCCTACCCCCCCCCCCCCCCCCCCCCCCCCCCTCGCCCCCTCCGGCGTGGTTGCATAGATACACGTCGTTTTTAAACCCCTAATCCCACTGTATCTTGTTTTCCCTTCATTTTATACACTGTATATTCATCCAAATTGGACTTAGTACCCACCACGGGCAGATTCAGAATTTTAGGGCAACTACCCTCTAGGACAACTACTCCTAGGACAACCACCCTCTAGGACGACTACCCCCAAGGACAACTACCCCCGAACAACTACCCCCAGAAAACTACCTCCTAGGACAACCACCCTCTAGGACAACTACACCCCTAGGACAACCATCCTCCAGTACAAGTACCCCAGATAACTACCCCCTATAGGGCAACCGCCCTCTAGGACATATACTGTACCTCCTTGACATCTACCACCTATGGTAACTACCACCCAACTACCCCTAGCCACTAACCGCTTTAAAAGGGTAATTATCATTCGGGGGTAGTTGTCCTAGAGGGTTGTTGTCCTAGGGGTAGTAGTCTGGCGATAGTTGTCCGGGGGTAGATATCATAGGGGGTCATCCTAGGGGGTAGTTAGCTGGTGGGTAATCATCCTAGAGGGTAATAGTCCCGGGGGAATCTTCCTAGAGGGTGGTTGCCCTAGGGAGTAGTTGTCCTAGGGGGTAGTTGTCCCAGAGGGTGGTTAGCCGGAGGGTGGTTGTCCAGGGGTTAGGTGTCCTAGAATCGTGGTTTTCATATTAGATTATAAAATGTCTGGCAACTTCATCCGTATGTGCTTCGGGGAGCTAGCTCAGATGGTAGAGCGCTCGCTTAGCATGCGAGAGGTACCGGGATCGATGCCCGGGTTCTCCAAGTTGAACACTTTTTATTTCAATTAAACTTAAAGATGAAGGATAATTATAGGTTAAATTCTGAAAACGATGTTACCAATTATTTAAGAAATCGAAGTTAAAGGGGGTGTAGCATGGCAAATACTGGTTTACGCCATCTACGACTTCTTTTGGACAACTGCATGAAAACGAATGGACTTGATTAACGGCCAGCGCGCGCCAGCGTTTGCGAAACAGACCGTATGTTGCACGCACGTGAATACTGTCTTGCCTCTATAGCTTTATGCATATAGTTTTCTCAAAGATATTCGATCATACACAGTATGTCCTCCGCATATACTTTTCTTTTTAAAGAAAATTTGTATTCGGAGTACCACCCTATAATTGTTCAGTTCTTTTTTTTAGCACACCCCCTCCCCCCTCACCCCTTCCCCTCCACCCCCCCCCCCCCCCGCCCCGCGAACTTTGGTCACACCATGTATGTGCTGCATCCTGCGCTGACGTCATGCTATATAAGCGTATGCGTAATATATGATGCGTAGACTTAACTTTACGCACATGCATAATCTTACCCTTCCCTAGCCCTCAGCTAGCTCCGCCGCGCCCATGACCCAGCGTCGCATGCACATGCATGCAGCTAGCAGTGCAGTGGTGCAGTATTTCACAAGTGCATGCAGCCGCGAGAACAAGCCCTAAATGCACAGCCTACACTTTGTCGTGCTTCTCCGCTGGACCACATCACAGCCAATCTGTATATTTGAATATTAATGTGAACAAGTTTTATCAGGTTGGCATAATAATGCAATACAAAACAAATTTGGATACATCATTATATTTGATACGATTCGAACGGACACGATCATGGTGATGAGAGTTGTTCGGGGACATGACGGCTAGCTGTGAAGGTCTAGACTCTAATTAACAAGATTAAAGATTAAAAGGTAGGATACAATTTATCATCATTAATTTCTAGTTTCGAACATTTGAAGTTTTATTGTAGTTTTATGGCTAAGAGAATCGTCGATTTAAGATCTTTAAAATGTGTGCGGCGTTTGGACAGCCCCCTTTTTTTTCTCTCTTGTCCATGCAGGCAGGTTATTGTGAATATAGTCTAAGCCATCTTGATTGGGTTTTTTTCACTCAAATTTACATGAACATTTAAAATATATGTGGATTGCACTTGCGTGTCACATATTCACTGCTTGAATTAAACCTTTCTCGTTTCTTTTTACTTTTTGTTTGGACGAATAGGCCTACGTATCACTAAAACGAATATGAAGATTTCGTGTTCGTTGCGTGTTTTGTTTTGTTAAAATCTCACAGTTACAGACGTGGGCACTCTCCAAAATACTCGATAAAAGTACAGTATTGGTGTGTACTGCCAAGCTGTGAAATCATCAAAATGACAATAAATTTGGCCCAGTCTTGGTAAATTTAACAAGCACTGCACACAGAAACATGTATATGGGACGACTCAAACACGTGGCATAAAAACGAGGTCCTCATTTTTGAGCTGTTATACGTCATATTTAAAATGTGAAGGCATCTGAAGAGCCATTTTTTTCAGGGAAGATTTTTTTCTGATGTTCTTCCACACTTGCATAATAACGATGAAAACGCTCACAAAATATTGTTCACCTCTTCCCAGAACTCAACTTTCTCTACAGCTTTAAGTATTACACACACCCTTTTCTTCCATTTGTTATCAGTAAAAACACGATAAGACGTCTGGACTGAGTGGATAAAACTCTCCGCAATGTTTCCAGAGGCCAAAGAAGAGGGTGTCAGTTGCTCTCAAGCTCATCAGCAAACTCATTTTCACAACCCTAATATCCAGTCAGGGAATCAGCAAGTTGGTGTCTCCTCAATCATTGCCCCGATCACGGGCACGTACAGGGGCTTGATAATCGGACCACGATTTACGACGTTGCCTGTCCATTTTAGAATCATCATTACCATCACCGTGTTCTGTTGCTTCTTGGGGATATTTTTCGGAAACATGGGGGAATGGCATCACGGCGTTTTCGGCATCCTGGGTATTTCATTCATTATTTTCGGAATCGTTGCGATGCTTATCGTCGCCTTTCATCGGTTTCATCGTAGGAATGTCCACGTGAACTCAGTGGCGGCTTCGGTAGCTGGAACCGGAACCCTTGCTGGGACCATGCACCCGAACATGACGGGACCCGTCGCGACCTTGCAGCAAGGAGTCCCCAACCCATCCCAAGCTGGAGGAACTACTTCCTTTGTCTTGAAGACCAGTGGTATGCAGTCTGGGTGGGATGCTATGGGCAGGCAAGCCTACCACACACAGCTCCCTGGGAACCCAGTACCAGTAGGCAATAACACAGCACAGCTTCATGCTCATCCTACACAAAAGTAAGTTTGAGCTTGTTTTCCGAAGTCTAGGAATGAAAATAGAAGAACGTCATTAGAAGATCAATACAATACGCCATTTGAAGATTATTCAAAGAGAGCAAGAGAGAGCGAGAGATTCACACTGTTTAACGGCTTTGAATTCATTACAGAGTATGCATATAGGATTATAGATTGGGGGCGATGCAGCTAATGTTTTTTATGGCGGTGGGTGGGAGAGGGCATTTTTAAAACTGGGGCCCTAAAAAAAGAGATTATATGTTATTTAAGCGACCAAACAGCATTGCTCTGCTTTCAAAAGACAAATGAATGAACAAGATATAATATTTTAAATGTTTTCTTTTCTTTCTGGTTTCAGCTTTCCGGGAACACCATATCATCCTCCACCAAACGGGACCCTCCGGTATCCACAACCACCCCCTACCAACCCATCTGCGGCACCCATGACTTACCCTTCAACAGGAGCCACGCCCCAAGTGAACTACCCAGTCGTGCACCCTCCACCACCAGCTGACACCTACCTAGGCATGACCTCACATGTCTCGGAAGAGCATGGGGTACCCCCACCGCCATCTTATGATGACATCTTCAGCTCCAGATAGAAATGGCTCCTAGGGAATAACGCAGAATTCTGAGAAGAAAGGATTGTGTCAGACCTGTTTACTTTGGGTTACATGGTGGCGAATTTACTCAATATTTGCCATCTTCCATCTTATCTTCCTTCTCTCTCCCTATCTCTCTCTCTCTCTTTCTTTCTCTTTCTGGCTGTATTTTTGGGATTCCTTATTATGTCGAAATCTGTTTCTGTGTGTGTGCCTGATTATTTTTCGATGCATCTCTCTCTCTCTCTCTCTGTACTTTTCTTTTTTTCTCTCTCTCTCTTTCTGTGTGTTTCTGTCATTATATCTCTCTCTCCCTCTCTTTATGTGTGTTCCTCTTTCTCTCTCTCTCTTTCTGCAGGTTTCTCTCATTCTTTCTCATTCATTCTCCCTGTCTCTCCCCCCCCCCCCCCTCTCTCTCTTTTTTCCCTAGTTCCTCCCTCTCTGTACATCTCGCAAAGTTCTTCCACTTTATAACCCCCAACTTTCCGATATTCTTGTTTCTCTTTCTTAGCTTCCCCTTTCTTTGTTCTATGTCTCTCGATCCATCTGCTCATTTGCTCACTAGCTCCCTCAAGCCTCCTACCCCATCTCTGCCTCCTCGACAATTGGAAATAAAATAATGACTGACAAAATAATGTCAAGACGGTCGAGGACATGTACCAAACGTTAATAAATGCATTACACATATAAATATATTTGCTTTGAATTGACAGACAGCATGTAGTAAAGAGTTATATTACAATATTTGAATGGTGGACAAATTATTGAAATAAAAATGGTAGAAATATAGTTGGAAACTCAGTAGTCGATTACAGTATTTTGTTGGTTAAGTGAAGGCACGTATAAGGCTTTTATCAGCACCTTTCTTTGCACAACTACATGTATATATTGATGCTGCTCTACACAATCTCTGAATTTGTGGTTCATCAATTATTTTTGTTCGTTATTGTTTTCTTTTAGAAAAAATAAAGGTACTTGCCTTTAGTGGTTATCTCGATTTTTTGTTATTGCTCTTGCCTCTGAGCATGATATGGTTGACTAGTCCCTATCATAAAAATGGATTCTTTAATTTTAATTAATCATGGTCGTGTGTATAGCAACGTTCCCCTTTCTCCAACAATGTATTGTATATTTCAAAAGTGTTAAGGGTGATGATTTTTTCGTTATATGTTTTTAGAATAAAATCTACATTCTTACTCTGTCCATGACTTTGAATGTTAACATTATTGAACTCTTTTTTTTATCTTCTTCCTCTTAATCTTTCTCCCCTTTTTTGTTAGTGTTCGCCAAATGTATTCTTAACCTAAAGCAGTTCTGATATTTTTCTTCTCAATTAATCAGTTTCTCTTCCACAAATTGGCAACAAATTTCATCTTATTTCCACTCTTTCATTTCACTGATTTCTACGACAAAAGAATCGTAAAGATCATTGCTTCAAAGTTTGAAAAAAGTGTTTCTTAGAAAATGTACTATTCTGAAAGTAATTTGCAAAATTTAACAGAAAAAATACCAATTGTACACGGACAAAGTAATTCTATAGTCTTACAACACGCCTTGCCAATTTAAATAATTTAATCATTAATTACAATAAAATCGCTTTCTGTTAAGTTTGCTCTTTATATTCTCACGTATAATGTATCATTCTTGGAATTCTGGATAAAAAGATAATGCAAAAACGTCACTGTAAAGAAGACATATTTCCCAGTCCATTTGTAATCGGAATTATGTTACTTTCTTTCTCATGCCATTAATATCCTATAAATCAGGGGCGTCGCTAGAGGGAATGGCATTGGGTGTCAGCAGCCCCACCCCCCCCCCCCTACCCTATTAAAATATGTCGGCAAATCTAAAATAAATTTGCTTTTCTTATTTTCTCGCTCGGACAAAGGGTAGGCTTTACGACACTTGGACAATATTAGTGGACGTTACTGAAAAACGTTTGAAAGAGTCCATAGAGGTCAAGTCCCTGAATATTAATGTAAATAAAGAGATGGAAAACACGCATCATTGCCGGGAATAATAATGACGTCATGCGACGTTTCTGCGCATACCAATGCAGACAATTAAACTCTGCAAATATGAAAGTTGACCTAAAGTAAGTTGTGAGTACATATTTGCGGTATACTTTTGCGTTTATACGGGAAAACTACATTGTATACGTGTATTATCTGCATTACGACTGGACACTTTAAATATCTGTGAGTATTCGTGTTCAAATTTTGAAACTATTTATTTTCATGTCGAGGTTTATACATCATGTTATCACAAAACACTACTTCTAGGCTTAGAAACTTGTCTGAATAATAGTTATTGCACTATAATGGCTTTCACTCATACGGCTCTAGGGGTAACTGTATCATTATAAATACACTAAAATGAACGAGAGATAAACACTATACGAATGAGGCAACCGGCAAGAAAGAACATTAAAGTCTTATGTGGTGCTGGTCCCTTCTGATCTATAATAAAGAATGTTACCCTTATCTAACACTTAACACCTTACACCTAACAACTAACTCCTAATTCTTTGTTGCAGAATAGCATCACAATTTTCCCGATGCGAGCTAGCCATAACATCGCTTTATAGAATGTCAATATTTGTCAAGACTAAAGAAGATACAAAAAAGTAGAATTCATACCAACTATAAATACATAGCAGAAAATATAAATACTACGATCATGGTATCAAAACAGCATACGTTTCCATGCTGTCCCCATAATTATCCCATCGTCCAAAATGTAACCTTTCTCAATTCAAGCAATAATTATACAAATTGAGATTAAGTGGGAAGGTTCCTGTGATACCGATGCTATGATTTTCTTGTCTTACTTCGTCATCTTAAAAGGAGCAACTATATATTCATATCTTGAAATAAGAATAATAATGATTTTTAAGTCTTTTACATTTGCCAAAACAAGAATTCCGACGATATAGCGGTTTCATTTCTGGAGCAAATGGAATGTTTAAAAAAACCTGAGAGTACTTGAAGGTTCCAATAATCTGTTAATATGTCTTAGAGAGGAAAAACAAATTCTGAAAGATTGGATAGGCCTATTCCTCACTTAGTTTTCACATTTGTAATGACATCGAAATTTGAGAATAATGTATCCTTTTCCTGTCGGAGAAGATATCCAACAGGTTTGGAAAGACATGGTACTCCGCTAACATTACCCTGAAGTACACCAGCTTATTTGTCCTCGTTGTGTTAGCAGCAAAACTGTGTTTGTGCCTTCCTTTTGATATTCCTCATCAATTTTTTTTTATGTCAAATCAAATATGTCTCCTGCTTTTGTCGCCGTCAGAACGTACTGGACCATTTAAACCGGGCTTGATAGTTATGAAGATAAAAGCGTTTAAACCTCGTGCTATAAATATTTTTTTCTTTCTGTTTGTATCTTGTTTATCATCTGCAAAATTAATAGAAAATACATCTGAAGCATTACCCTGTGACACCATGCCTCGAGGAGGACGGCGAGCTGGAGGTGGAAGGCGAGCAGGTCACGGGTTCAGAGGTCACGGCATTGGAGGTCATGGAATCGGAGGTCATGGCATCGGAGGTCGACGTATCAGAGGGCACCATTTCCACAATCATAATTTTCATCATGGGAATAATCTTTTTAACAACCGTAGTCGCCATCATGGCGGCAACTTTCAACATGGCGCTGCCAACTTCGCTATGCACTGGGATAACCAAAACACCGTCTCGGTCACAGGCGGCACTGGCATGGCCGTCGCTCAACCGAGGTCATCCAAAGTCGGTTTCCTCGTAATATTGCCCGTATTGGGCATGTTATGTATCGTTATAGGGTTGGTTCTAGGAAATAGAGGATTGTGGATGAACAGTGTTAATGGTATTGTCGGGATATTCGTCATAGGACTTGGTGGAGTGTTTTGGGGTTTGTTCATCCTGATCGCGTGCTGTCTAGGCTTCAACCGTTCAAACACACCATCGCCGACGTTGGAAGCTGGAGCCGCACCTGACCCGAGCTTGACGGTACCTACTGTGACCTTGCAGGGAGGAGTCACGACCCCTTCACCGGGTGGAGACAATACAGTCTTTGTCATTCAAACAAACGGGGTGCTGCCTGGAGGGTACCATATGGCGCCGCAGAGATTCAAAATACATGCCGCCCCATCAGGCACCACCCAATCTGTCCAACAAATGCTACACAAGTAAGTTCTAAACAGATTATTGTTCAAATAAATAGAAACTATTCCCGTATTACAAATAAGGAGCATGGTATAACATGTTACGTCATACAGAACTGGCTCGGGGAGGGGCTGGTGGGGGGGGGGGGGGTAACATGCCCCTGTCCCATTCACTAAAGGTTATTGAAACAACGAATTGTGTGCATCTTGTGTGAAATGCCTTCATTTTTATTAAAATTATTGTTTTATTTATTTGTATTATTACTAATATTACTGTCTGGCCCATCACTATTATTATTATCAGTAGTATAATTGTTGTTATAATTTAATTTATTATTATTCTCAGTATTAACATTATTAATATTATTATTATCAATATTATTGTTGTCATTATTATCATGATTATTATTATTGTTATTATTGTTTTAATTTTTTTTTAAATTATTATTATTATAAATGTTGCTATCATAATCATTATTGTTATTATTATTATTAACATTAGCTTTATAGGGTCACCCAATCAAGCCACCACGGAACCTATGCCTAACCCTGAAGCTACGGCACCGCCCATCACTTACCCAATCGCTTACCCAACACCGCCGGCTGCCAACGAAATGGGTGTGGCCGAACCTGCTCCAAACTCGGAAAATATACCCCTTCCGCCGTCCTATGATGACGTCGTCACTGGTAAAGTGAAATAAGACGAGGGAAATGGAAAGACATAGGAGATGTACAAACAGCGCGATTATTACTTTACTTGAATTTGTAAGATTTTATCTAAAAGTGCTGATATCTATAGGCCCGATAATAAGATACTAAAAATGGCTTCCTGATCCTCCGTTCTTATGATTAAAAAGCAGATTCGTCAAATACATACAATTTTGTTTTTACTTTTTTTTTGCAGTTGATCTCCCGACTTTTCTTTGCTGATATAGCATTTATAACATAGTTTACACTAATTCAAAATATGTAAATGTATATGTTTGTCATAAGCTTCTGATGATACCCCACCGTGTATATGTTATTGTCAGTTGTAAGGGATATGTATTGTGTGTGCCGTCTGGATTTTTAATTATTGATTTAACAATGTTTATGTTATGAATAATAAATTGTTTTTATTATACCTAGTGTATCACAATTGTATGTACACAATCGATTACGTTATGAAGTTCATTTTAAAAATGCCTTGTTGTTGTTTTGTATACAAACTAGTTTCAAAACTCTTTCCGGATTTGTTTTAGAACATGTTTAACTCGAAATATGTTAGTAAAAATTAAGTGAATGCATTATTTGTATATCAATGATAGAGATATGATTGAAATTAACAAATGTAAACACTGGAAAAATAGTATTTGGAAACTATTCGATTACAGTATTTCATCGGTTAAGATATTGATGCTCTACATATTCTTGGATCTATTGGTTTAGCATTAAAAAAATTGTTATTGTTTTCTTTTAGAAGAATATGAATACTTGCATTTAGTGGTTATCTTTATGTTTTTTGTTAATTATCTCGTCTCTGAGCATAATATGATTGACAGGTCTGTATTATGAACATGGATCCTTTCATTTCAATGAATCATGGAGATGTGTATAGCAACGTTCCCCTTTCTCCAACATTGTATTGTATATTTCATATAAAAGTGGTGATTTTGTTTCGTTATATTTTTTAGAATAAAAATCTTATTTCTTGCTCTATCCATTACTTTAAATGTCAACATTTGCTATCTTCTTTCCTACCCCCCCCCCCCCCCCCCTTGTAAGTGTTCGCCAAATGTATACTAAACCCATAGCAGTTCAGATTCATTTTTATTTCCTGAGTTAATCTGCTTTCCTCCTCGAATCGGCAACAATTTTCCTTTTATTTCCACTCTTTCAATTCTCGCTACCCCAAATAGCGATTCTGCCGAGATCCGGGGAAAATCCTGAAAACGCGCATTGCATTATGGGATAGCTTTTCGACATTACAGCTTCCTGTGCAGGCGCTATATTACTAGGCGCGATAGCGCAAACGTAAAACGCCGTCGCCACACAACGTGTATGCACCGAATATGTCGTCTGCTCGGTCTTGTTTTTTTTCGCAAATATTTCAACGTTTATTTGAACATTTCATTCGTTGTTTTTTGCGTCTTTTGACATCAGTGACGATGGTTTTCTTTTGTGAGGCTGCACAGTGCTGGGCTCATGATTCCAAGCGTAAGAACCCTGAAAAATGGGGGTGGATGAAGGCCGTGACTTGGGATGGGACTCTATACCGGAAGTTGTAGTGACGACCCGAGAGAGTGAAAATTACCTCGTCTCGCGAATTTCGAGATTTTCGTACCTATTTAGGGTAGCGAGAATTCACTGATGTCTACGAAAAAAGAATCGTAGAAATTATCCAACGTCCGACGGCGCCCTTCATAAAAAACGAAAGCAATTTTATGTCCAAATCAAATACGTCTCTATCTTCTGTCACCGTCAGAAAGTAGACCATTTTAAACCAGAAAAGTATGCAGATAAGCATTTAAACCTCGTACTATATTATAATTGTATTTTCTGTTTGTATTGTGAAGCCCCACAGAATACCGAATCCCCCTAATGATATGAGTATTTCTAGCCCCACAGTCCCTCGTGTTAGTTGATAAGGTTCTCCCTCCTGCGACAGTGGCTTCACCCATGGACCTACTAAAGTTAGTAGATCCATGCTTCACCCAACAACTATTACATCTAACCATACCAGCAGTGGCTCCTCACTTTGTTTTCCCACGCATCCCAGTCACCATCTATCTTTGTTGTGTGTTCCTATCAAGGTAAGAAAGAAACTTATATTATTCAATTGTTGTATATTCATGTTCTTCATAAAATGTGTATAAATTACATATCTTGTAGTATTGTGTAATCAAAGATAATGGTCTTTATCTAACATATACGATATGTTAAATTAAATGATACTTTGACGATGGGCGGAAATGTAAGAAATGGGAAGATATAATTTCATTGATGACAACATTGTAATTACTAGTAGTAATGATAAGAAACTATTATTATAACTATATTATATTATGTTTATGTTGTTTGATTTAGGTAACATTTAAGTTTTGAAAAGAGAATACTTTAAATTATTGCTGTCAGAATATTTGTCTTTTGCTTACAAATTACATGTATATACAGTGAAAGCTGTTTTATTTTAAGTTTTTATTGTTTTTAGTGACCGCCTGTCTACAAAGACCACTCCCCCCCCCCCCCTTGAAAATGGTTTGTCATTGAACCTTGTCACGACTATAAAAGGAACCTGTACATAAAGACCACCTGCCTATAAATACCATTTTTATTGTCTCGATCCTTTGAGTGGTCTTTAACGACATGTTTCACTGTATATATATATGCTTAGCCAAGGACATGTGGCATTAACTATGTATTATGCCAAAGCACGTTGTTACATATTCTATATAGTTTTAGTCAGTTACAGTTTGAATGGCGAAATGAGTTGTTCAAGTCCAGATTAACTTTAACTTCCAGTATCATGGTATGAGTGAGTGTGGACGCATCATGTGTACAGTACTAGTGTGTTATCATGATGTGGCATTGCGAGCAGTATGAACACGAGTTCTCATCATGATTCATGATGTATTTGTTTATGATCAGATTATTGATGTACATCAATGAAGTTTAATAAATACAATACTATACATCAAGGTTAATATTCCCCACACTTCCGATCAACAATTTTCTACTGGCCACCTGTGCAAGAGAACACATTAACTCCCTCGATGCGGTGTGGAGAGAGAGTGCATGGCACGCACGAGTACTATAATGTAGAGGCGTTAGGGATAGAATGTGTTAACAAGGAAAAGCATCAAAGGACTGTCTAGACTGTGAACCGAGGGCTGGAGGGGAGATTTAAACGTACTGTGTCCCATTTGCAGGCCAAAAAATGAAAACGTTGAATTCCAACGGTATTTAAAAGACAATACTAATTTAGATCTTCCCTCAAAAACGAAAGGGCTTAAAAATGGCTTTTAGTGGGAAAATAACGACCATTATTTTGTCGAATCGGCTTCAGTGATTACAATCACCTAAATAATAGTCTGATTTTCAGACCCTTTTACAGAATGGTCGTACGTTTTGTGCTGCACAAAGATTCAATCAGTTTAATTTTGGCCATTACAAGTAGTGGGTTATTTATGTAGACAAATGCTCATGCACCTGTTACCGCTCATTTTATGTATGTTATCACCAAAGAAAAAAAAATGTCAGTCAGTCACTGAAAATGTCTGACAGTGAAGTCTAGAAACTAAACAGGTTTCCTTGCATAATTTGGATGCTAGGACACTGCTAACGTTTAAAGTTTACAGATAAGACATACATGACATATTCATAATTCCTGCAAAGGGGCATAGTATCTTTCAGACAGGTACTTGCTCCGTGCTAATGGTATCCCCTTGATTCATGAAGGATCTCATCAAGTTCTTTATAAACTGATTGCCGTTTTTGACTCTTGCTGGAAAGTGGTCTTTTAGGTGGGAAAGAAAAAAAAACTTGGTTTTGGGGGGGAACTTAGAGTTGGTTCAGACAGGAGTAGAGACACGGCCTGATTACAAAATGAGAAGTCAGTAAAGGGATTGGGTAACTTTGTCTCAGATTCTGAAACAAGATCCTGGATTTAGCTCATGCTGCAATGATAATTATAAACCTTTAGGTCAGTCAGGAGGAACCCCGTGACTTTTACAAGCCGATCGCCTGTCTCATTATCAAGATATTTATGATTGGAAATCGAAATCAAATTGACTGATATCTCAATAAACATTCGTTGGTTCAGTTATTAGTAGCCAGGTAATTTAATGAGATCCTTGAAGGGTGATATTGTGCTTGTTGATAAAGAACGAATGTAAGGAAACTTTCCCAGATGATGTTCTTAGTGATATTCACAGAGAGAGAGAGAGAGGACTAACAAATTCATGAGAACAGATAGATTCATTTGTATTTAGTGCTCGAAGAGTATGCATGATTATGCAATTTAATCAAATATAAATTATGAATATTTATTGCTAGAATAGAATGATATTGTAGAAGATTAAGAATAAACATAACTTTGTTTTGCCACGAATCCTAGTCATCACCTGTTTTTATTGTGTCTTCCTTTAAATAAAGATTTGCCCCCTCCCTGGGTCGGCTCTACAGTAGCTTGTTTATCGTCTGCAAAATTAATTACACAAAATAACTGAAGTAAAAGCCTGTGGCGCCATGCATCGGAGAACAGATCGCCACGCCACTACCACCTTCCGCCCAATTATCTTGGATAACCTAAACTGCGTCCTCTTTGTGTTGCCTGTACTGGGCATATTATGTTTCGTGATAGGTTCGGTTCTAGGATATAGAGGATTTTGGACAAACAGTGCCATTGGTATCGCCGGGATACTCGTCATAGGATTCGGTGGAGTGTTTTGGAGTATTTTCATCCTGATCGTGTGCCGTCAAGGCGTGTGGCGTTTAAACCCCGGTTCAAACACACCGGAGCCGACGTTGGAAGCTGGAGCCGCACCTGACCCGGAATTGACGGTAACCAACATGACCTTGCAAGAAGCGGTCACGACTGGAGACGAAACAGTCTTTGTCATCCAAACAAACGGGGTGTTGCCTGGAGGGTACAGAATGGCGCCACAGAGTTTCAACATGCAAACCACGATATCAGGCAATACCCAAGCTTTCCAACAAATGCTACAAAAGTAAGTTCTAACTAGATTATTGTTCAAATAAAAAGAAACTATTTACGTGTGACCAAATATGGAGCAAGGTATAACGTGTGACGTCATACGGGGCTGGCTCTCGATTGGTTTAACTTTAATGATGTCCAATATCAACGAAAGATATGATTGTATGCGTCTCTGCGAACGGGGGGAGGGGAGGGGGAGGGGGAGGGGGAGGAATTAAGTGAGTTGTACCTTTTTTGGGAATTCTCCTTTTTCCTTTTACTTGCTGCACACCCCCCCCCCCCCCCCGTTCAAGCACGTACGATTATTAAAACATGTGTTGAATGTCTTTAATATTACACTCTAAAAAAAAGATACCCAATATTGGGTAACATTTTACACTTTACGAGGGTAAAAAGGGAACATGCATGTTTGTTGGGTAAAATTTGACACAGGGGTGGTGGGGTAAAAGTTTACCCAGCAAATGTTTAATGTTTTACCCAACTGATGTGCAATATATTTGACCCAATGTAAAAGGTAAAATGTTACCCAACGACAACCATGTTCCCTTTTTGACACAACATTGGGTAATTTTTACCCAACTCATCCTGGGTACTCGTTTACTTTGTTCTTGTGTAATTTTTTCCCCAAAAGTTGGGTAAAATTTTAACCCAACCTTATTGTATGATTTTTTATTTTTACACAGATTTGGGTAAAAAAGAAAATTTGTCCGAGGAGTTGGCTGGAAAAGTACATGCTATATGTAGTGTAGTGTATAAGTAGCAGACCTCTCTCTCTCTTGGCTAGACAGTCTTTCGCTTGGCGTGCTCGCAGTATAGGTGACTGCATCGCGGATGACATTCTCCATACGAATAATGTATTGTCCAGAATTATGAGGAATTTCATGTACATATTGAGAAGATTTACACGCATTCATGCAAATAAATGCTGCGGAAAGACACAAGTGCATGATCATAGTCTATTTCGAACAAAGTCTTCCATCCTCTGTCGATCTTGAACACGATTAATTCGATGAACAGCTAATTCGGAACGACCGACCACGCTAGCGCTTCATAGTTTCTAACATTAGTTGTGTCATAATACCAACGTTTAGGTGTCAAAACTTGTGTTTACCCAACGCGTGGTTCAAATATTAATCTGCATCGTTACTTTCTTACCCCGGAAATGCGCACAGTCGAATTTTGATTTGACACTATGGCAAGTGTAATGAAATTTCGAAGGGACTTGGTGTTTGACACAAGGTTGGGTAATACTTTACTCAACTTTTTTAAACAGCGATTTTGCACAGCAAAATTTTGCACTCTATTTTTAGAGTGTATCAATGTTATTATTATTGTTATTAGTACTATTTGTATAACTATTGTTATCATCAATACTATTATCATTATTGTTATTATCATTATTGTTATTATCATTATTGTTATTATCATCATTGTTATTATTATCATTATCATTATTAGTATTATTATTATTATTAACATTAGCTTTACAGGAGCAGCCATTCCAGCCACCACAGACCCTATGCCTAACCCTGAAGCTAAGGCACCACCCTTTACTTACCCGGTCGTTCATCCTCCACCACCTGCCGCTAACCGTATGGGCGTGGTCGAACCGTCTCCAGGGATGGAAGATATACCCTCTCCGCCGTCTTTTGAAGACGCCATCACTTGGAGAGTGAATCTCGACGAGGAAAATGGAAAGATATAGGAAATGTATATACAGCGCGATTATTTTCTTTACTTTAATTTAATTTATTTAAATATAGTGTCATCTACAGCCCGCTTATAAAGTATTTTGTCTGTCTTTCTCTTCCTCCGTTATTATAATTAAAAATCATAATCGTCAACACGACACAAGCTTTTTGTGTAATTACGATTTTTAGTTGACCCCTCTATTTTCCTTTGCTGATAAAGCATTTATACTATTGCAGTTTATACCTATTTTATTAAAGTATGTTAATGTTTTATGTATTTTAAAAGTTTGTGATAATACTCCATCCGTGTTTATTATTGTCAGTTTTATAATTATAGAATATGTATATTGTTTGCTGTCTGTATTTGTACCTATTGTTTTAATAATATTTATTTTATGAACATTGATTTTGTTGTTTATTCCAAGTGAATCACATACTTATGTACAAACTTGAATATGTCATGACGCTCCTTGTAAAAATGTCTAGTTGTTGTATAAACTATTTTCAGAAACTCTTTCACGGATTTGTTCAAGGACAGGCTTTGCCTAAAACGTGTAAACTGAGTATAAATTAAATGAATGTAAATCTTCTCTTAACAATTAACTTGAAACTTGAAATTCAAAGTTACTAATCATTATTTGCAATATGCGGACCATTGTCATTGATTCAACCGGTGTTACGTTCCGATCTTCGGATACACTCTCCGATATCGATTTATGGTCTATTCTTAACGCTCTTTAGAGATCACGCAACAAAGGAATGAAAATATCGATTATCATCTCCATAAGACATTGTTCAAAATTACACTAAGATCGCCCTACACGTAAAAGGCAAGCCGCCCCGTTGACCACAACATTATAATTGCTGTATGTACGCTGCGTGACTGTTTGCTATCTTGTTGTTTTGAAATCCTCATACTGTGGTCATCTGTTGAACGAACGGTGCCAGCTTTGGACTTATTTCAATAGAATCGAATCGAAGGTATATCTTTGTTGAATATCTACATAGAGAGAAATAATACGACCTCTTTAGATTTAGCATTACAATTAGGATCTATCCCCCAAACACTTG
This sequence comes from Strongylocentrotus droebachiensis, assembly GCA_035222895.1. Classification (NCBI taxonomy): domain Eukaryota; kingdom Metazoa; phylum Echinodermata; class Echinoidea; order Camarodonta; family Strongylocentrotidae; genus Strongylocentrotus; species Strongylocentrotus droebachiensis. The sequence continues at coordinate 35,254 of JAVYIG010002017.1, read as the reverse complement.
GACGCAAAGTATGACGGTGACCGAATGAATGGGCGAGGAAACGTCCAGAATATCAGTTTATCTCTCAAAGTACTTTTGTAAACTTCTTCTGTCAGAATCGTAAGACAGTAATTTACGGGGGACATATTCTACTGCCTTACCCAATATAGATGTGATGCATCGCGGATGATCTTCTTTCCGTTGGTGAGTACATGGTTGTAATGTATTATGTATATTGTAGCATATTGTCGTACTAATTGTCATATGTTTGTGTGTGTCTCTCAAATGCGGTGAATGGGGTGTTTATTTACATTCAAGCAATAAAACCAAGCTGTGAGAACAAACTCCATGTTTTCTCCACAGTACAATCCTTTTCTATTTATCATTTAAAATGCTTTTTACAGTTTCTCTGGCAACTTTTTGTCTCGATTTTTAGCTCCTGATTTACGATAGCAATTTAAAATTCAGCTTAAAGTGTTGTTCCCTAGTAAACGTTAAATTCCTTTTGAACACGGAAGACCAGTCAATGTTTCTTTGTAGTATATTTTGTAGAAATGTTTGCTGCTTTAATACGTCACTGATAAGTAAAGACACTCCTCCAAATTTAAAATTAGGAATTTTAAGAGAGTGAATACGATGTACTGGTTCAGAGTTTTCAATTGTAAAATCACTGATCCATATCTTTTGAATAGCTTTCTTCAGTGTAGTATAATGGAATAAAAGATTTTACTTGCATTTCCTTATTTCAAGGCGTTCTGACGGGTCTTAACAGACAAAAACTGTCCTTCTTCAAAGCGGTCATTTAGATAAATTATTCAAAAATAAACAAACCTGCGTAAAACAAAGACTTCGTATTCAAAACAATAATTATATTATTATGTCATATTATTTGCTTATGTAAACAATTATCTTGTACATGAACATTTTCATTACCAGTAAAACTTATCACTTAATTGCAGGCGTTAAAGCCCCACTGCACTACGTATATCTACTTGCGCCCTCTATATAACAAACAATACCTAATCGGTGCCTGTTGGTCAAACTAGTGCAGAGGGGCTTTAAGACAAGTGATTAATATTAACAGTGATTCTTCCAAATAATGAGATGTTTCTGCTTTTCCAGTTATCTTGGAGTTTCTGTAGTTTAGTCAATTCATTTTCACGACTCCATTTTGTGTGCATAGTAGAAGTCTGCAGATATAGAACATTTCCTAAGTATTGACCAACTATAAAGATCAAGGTCGGAGAGTGACCATGTTTTCCTATCCTTTCCAATTGAATTCGGGCCTGCGACTTTTCCAAATAAATCTAATCATACATCTAAAATATTCTCTAAAGAATTTTGATTTTATAGAACGAATAAGGTTTTATCAGCATAAACTATTTTTATAATGGTGATGATTATTATGATGATGTGGTTGGTATTGATTGTGCTAATAGTAACGATATTGATATTGATAGTGATAGTAATACTGATGATGATAATGATGATGGTGTTGATGATGATGGAAGTGGTGATGATTTTGTTGATGAAGTTAATAATACTGATGATGACAACGACGATGTTGATGGTGGATGATGATGTTGCTGATATAATGATGATGATGACGATGGTGGCAGTGATGATATTGAAAATGGACATGGAAGAGACAGTGAAGTATGAACAAAATATTTTCGATCTACGTCATTGATTGTTTGTTGCCAGATAATACGCCTTCGCTTCAGTTATTTGCTACCTATAGTGACGTGTTGTGATCATGGCAAAAGAGGATGGAAAGAATTGAAATAGTTAATGCTATGAGCAACTGACATGAAAACATTTCATATTTCAAGTTTTATGTTTCCTTCTTGTACAGAAGCTGACATGATGAGACGAACATAACGTGGAGAAACTTTCAAGTATCTGTGAATCAAAGACTGGTCAAGGACTTCGAATGGCACCGATGATCTCACAATCAACTGAGAAGAGAATTATTCACCAAAACTTCGAAGCGGTGACTATATTTTGACTAGCGTGCGTCATCTTGTTTAACTCGGTGAAAAATAAGATGGGAAAGCATGAATATAGAGGGGTCCGTGCCCAACGGGCCCTTAATCTCGCAGCCGCCAGACGTGAAGACAGAGATAAAATAAAGCGTGTGAAATATGGCTACTCCGACCCCGGTCAACCGGAGTTCTACCCACGGTCACTCGCTAGCTCGACAACACCACGCCCTCAGAGCGCAGGACTTGCGATGCGTCGTGCAGAGGCGAGTGATATAGGCCTGGATATGGGACCAACTCCTGACAAACCGAAGGTGACGGTTAGGGCAAAGACGTGGCAGTATCTTCATACGTGCATTGGTGTCATGGCTGCGATAATGGTCGGCATCGGACTCCTGCTCGGTGTCACCGCCCACTGGACGACAAGCAGGGCTGGACAAGCGGGGATCGGCCTCATCTGCGGTGGTGTCGGCATGGTCATTTGCGTGGCTATCTTCGCTTTCATACGACTCAAGCACTCCAAGATGAAAGACAAGAGAAGGGAGAAAAAGAAGGTTAAGGCTGATCTGGAAGCCGGTCAGAAGGACGGAAAAAAGATTCAATTTCAAACGGAAGACACAGCCCAGGATGTTCCAATGAGGCCCATGTCAAGCAGAAAGAAGAGAAAGAAGAGGACTGAGCACGAGACGGAGAAGGAGAAGGAAGACACAAATTCATATGAGGAAAGGTGAGCAATATATTATGAGCTTCAAAAATATCTTTACGCACTCAATATATATATATTTTTTTTTTTGGGGGGGGGGGCTTGATTGGATAAAGTTAGTCCAGTTGTTCGTCATCACTTACTACTGACTGTAAATTGACAAACTTGCATGTATACATTGTAATGTATTAACACTTTCCTTTGTCTATTATCTAACGAGGCATGCACTAGGAACTGGCTCGAAATACGAACGTAACATGTTAGTAGAAAACGCTCAATGTATCCACTCTCATCTCTCTCTATTTTTTGTCTTCTTCATTTTGAAGAAAGTTTAAACAAAACGAAATATCGCGGAATCGTGGAAAATCTTCACCACTTATCTGAACCTCTTTTCCATCTCAATCTCTTTATCTTCCCATTTTCCTTTCATTCCCTGTGATCCACCTGATCTATTTCAAATAATTTACTAGCTTTCTCCATCAAATTCACCCTCTCCTGTCAACGTCTCTCTTTCAACCTCATCTCTCTCTCTCTCTCTCTCTTTATCGAGATTCATGACGACGTTTAATGTCATATACCTCTTCTTACATCTTCCATGACAGCGTGGCAAACGACGAGACGACGGCGGACACGACGTCGGACACGGCCGGCATCGTTCCCCGATCGGTGAGCCGGACTAGCATGAACCTCCAGGGTTCCATCAACATGAGCGCCATCCCTGAAGACCAGGAAGATGAGGAGGAGAATGACAAGGCGTCATCTTCCAAAGCGACCATGGAGAGCAAAGACATGGACAGTGATAGCATACCGGGTGTCATTGTGGCGTCGGATAAAGACACCTAGTTGATCTTCAGGTCATGTTCCTGAATACAGCGCCATGCAAGTCAATACAGATGACTTGTGGAGAAATGGTAAAGACTGGTGACTCTCTTATGAGATGTCTTGCGGCGGTTCGATCTTTTGCTCGATGCTTAGATTATTAGACAATCTGTTCTCCCTCATGTGACCTTCTCGACCAATGTATACATTACTGGGCAGTGCTTGGGTAACAATCGTTGGGCCCTCAAAAAGAACAGTTTCATCGCTGATGAGGCTCCGCTGGTTAATAAGATTATCATTAGTATTATTTGTCTACAAAAAAAAAACAGTCCAAGCACACATACATATACACACAAAAAAGACTCTATCATCAGAGCTATTTAAAACACTTAAATACACGGTTCAGATACGAGTTAGAGCCTACTATACAAAGAGTTCGGCCAACTTGGTTTCGTTGGTCATAACATAACTGCGTATATTCTTTTTCTCTTTCTGTTTCCCAACCAATCAGCTGTATACGCCAAATTGTGCCCAACTCGAATCTGTTTCACCAAACCCTCCTAATCAATGACGCTGATAAGAGTATTTGTATGGCGCAATCTATTTTGAAACACTACAGAGTTATTTCTATTCTGAATTTAGCTAAGTCAAACTTAGGACACAAGTAAATAATGTTTTTGTTTTATTTTTAGACAGTGGTCGTGACGATATGCAGTACTAGCCTACGACTGAAATCCTGGCCCATGCGTGTGCGAAAAGCATGGGTACTTTCCTTGTATATATTATGTTATGTAAACTTATATCCTGTTTTTAGAGGATTTTTTTCAAAAAGTGTGGTTACCTTTTCATTGAGAAGCTCTATGTGTGTGAATAACATGTGATCCTTATCGGCCAGGTCGTCGACTTTCCACTATTGATCAACATACCGTTTTACTGCTATTATAAAAGCCTAAGTCTTTAGGGAATGTTTTCTCTGATCATTCCTATACATCCTGCATCGTTGGTTAATTAATTCACATAGTGACACCACTTTTACCAATCCAGAGATATAATTGAGAGATGCCATGTGTCGGGGCGTTGTAGCGTACGCCTGTAATTCAGCTAAAAATGGAAGTTACAAACTGATTCAGCCGAGGACGCAGGTTCGAAACTGAGTCACGTCTTTCGGATGGTGACGTTAAAGGTCGGTCCCCAGACGTAGATAATCATATCTGATTGATACATACACGTCTGTATAAACCCAATTACACACATACATGTACCCACACGTCGACACAATGTACGTACGTTTGCGCCCTCTTTCGGCTGCATGCTTTGAGAATAGCAACCAAATTAATGTTCTATTACTGCTATTATTGCTCATAGATAAGGTAAAATACACATTTTAATAGTCCTTTTTTTGTTTTTGACGAATTTCTGCCGAATGGAGAAGAACGCCACTTTGATTGACTTATTAAACTGCCAAATTGGAGGAAAGAAAATGCAATCATATACTGTAAAATATTGTAAATAAAATAGAATTCGTAATAAACACACAGACTACTTCCTTAATCTATTGAGAGTCGTATCGTATAATGGAGATCTGCAACCACGCCATGGTCGGGAGAGAGAGAGAGAGAGAGAGAGACAAAGGGAGATATTAAGATAGATAACAAATTATAGGGATACGAAGAGAGAGAGGCATGACGAGGGAGGGAGAGAGGGAGGGGAGGTAGATAGAAAGAGAGAGAGAGATAGAGAGAGAGGGTTGAGAGAAAGGGGGAAGAGACAGACATATAAAAGGGTGGCGCTTTTTTCGACTGGGGGTTTGAGGGGATGCCTTGTCATTCCAAAGTTGAGAATTGTCTGCCATATCTGACGAGCAAGGAGAAGAATAAATATCCTCACATTAATTTGTTGGACTGCCTTAGCTTCCCAATGCTTGCAGCCCCCCTAACCCGGCAAACATGGCCCTCTGCAACACACACTGGCTTTCATACAGGTTGAAAATGCTGATCTACCAACCATTCAATGTAAACAATTTTTTCATACAATATCTGGTGTTATCATGATTTTGTGTTCGCTGAACCATCCATACCCCGTTGTCTGCGCTCACCATGAAAACTCTTTCAAAGTCCTGTATTACATTAAAATTAAACAACTAGAATGCCCATAACATTGACATGCATGTACACATAGATCTGAGAAATTTGTGCGGTTTCGATACATGTATACTAGCTCCCGCCCCCCCCCCCCCCCACTCAGTGTTATTTAGGGTACGCATATGCTCGTACCCTCTTTTTGAAAGCACCCCCTATCTGAGGACTGCCAACATTTCCGAACCCCCCTTTCGCGGGCTTTTCGCGGGCTTTTCCTGCCTTGGAGACCCCCCCCCCCCCCTAAATCAGGAAAAATGCTCAATGTACCCCCCTAAATTCGGAATAATTTCTCACGAGTCCAAAGAGATGAGAGAAAAAAATAAAAACACCCCCTTTTTAAAGAAATCTCCGGGTGAAAAGTCAAATACACCCATTTTTTTACAATTCTCGGGCCGGACTTTGTCGCACGAAAAGTACCCCTTTACCGGACATTTTGGCAACACGCATGCGGTCATTCAGACCTCTGAGTGGGGGGGGGGGGGGGGGCCGGGTACTAGCTACCTAAGACGATACAGATTGCAGTTTGTCTTTGCATTGATTCTTCAGCGATCGTTTTCTTGCATTATAGGCCTACGATGTTTAGACATTTTAAAACTTTCTAGTTAACACTGAGACGCCGAGACCATCTCTAGCATGATAGACTGATGAGATAGATATGGGGGGAATAGTAAAAGCTGATCAGATCCGAAAGTCAGTTACTCGCATTACAACCAGACCTGTACTTATCCACGAGGCATGGGAAGATTACCCACATGACGTCGCTTTGATCCACAGTAACTAGACTCCGACTATTAAATGCAAAAATGGCTTCCAACGATGTGACGGACATTGAACTAAGTGAAATTGCCGAGGAGATAGGGCACGGAATAGACCGACTTGGTTTCCATCTAGGCCACACTTGGTCCTGGATTAAGATCTACCAGCTTAGTAGTCGGGCACGGTCTTTATCTGGCACCATGGAAATGCTACATTCTTGGAGGAGGATGCAACCCACCAGGACCAAGAGAGAAGTTTTGGTGAACAGCCTCAAACATTCCAATCTAGACGAACTCGCCGAGAGAGTGCAGAAAGGTAATTCGTTTATATGTAGCTTTCCTGCTGCAAGAGAACGTTGGAAATCTAAGTTGGGAGACCTTTTATAGATCACGTCGCTTAGTATTTAGGTGGTGAAATCCACTCTCTCAAAAAAATGAAACTACTACTTTGGTCATGTTGGTGTTGATTCAACTCTGCATTAAGTTAAGAGTACTCAAAACATACTTATGTGAACATAAAAGTAATTTGCACGATACCCATACCAGAATATTGCCTCTTTGTGAGCAAGGATTTTAATAGGGGCGGACTTGCTCCCACTGTAGCAATGGGGAAGCCCCTTTTGATCGTTATACTCTATATTCTTTGTTGGCAATGACATTTTTCAGATAATTCCGATATTGCTCCGATTGTTCGTTTATTTATTAATCCTCTACCTACAACATTACCTTAAGGGAGCTTTGTTTGGAGTAATGTAAGAGTTCCCTTTTTTTACAAATCGTGATGACGTGCGATATGTGAAGGAGTAGACAGAAGAGCCATCTTTTGGCGATAATTAATTGGCCTTGACTCCTGACTGATTATCAAAGCTGGAGGCAAACTTCTTTTATTGTATTTTGTTTGAGTAATCATGATGATATAATTTCCTATTATTACCCCCACACCCCCCCCCCCCCCACACACACACACACTTCATTAGGAGTACAAGTTCCATATTATTCCCCCATCCTTCCCCTTTTGCGGGTATCTCCTCCTGGGGACAATTTGTATGTATGTTTTATCACTGTTTTCATTACCTGGTCGAAGAAGTATTTGTTCTTATCTTTAATTTTCATAATGTCAGCGTAGTCCCATTTTCCAACATTTATGTAAAGTGTTGTTCAATGCTGATATAATGGCGTAGTGCCACTACTGGTAAACTAATTTTCATCAACTTGGTTTACGTAACATTCAAAATTAACCCCAAATAAAACACATATCTTACATTTTGTAGCATCCGGTAATACTTAAGTAAACCATTAAATGAATAACATGTTGTGATGTATAATATATTTATTTATTGTTAATTCGTGCAGGTGAATTCATCCCAGAGGCGTGTGACATGAATGCTTTGAGTCCTACAAAGTTCAGAACCGTGAAGTGGATACTACTTTACGCCAGCCTTTTGACTGTTCTGCTCGCTATCGTAGGGCGTGTGTTCTGTTTTAACCTCACCAATGAGCTTCGGGGACATCACATCCATTATTATGCTTCAAGGTTTTGTGACATCAAGACGGTTCCTTGGAGAGAACGAGAGAGAATGATGGAGAGAGAGAAAGAAAGAGGAAGAGTGAGAGAGAGAGAAAGAGAGAGAGCGATAGATAGAGAAAGAGACGGAATGAGAAAGGGAGAGAGAGATGGAATGAGAGAGGGAGAAAGAGCAAGAATAAGAGAGAGTGTAAGAGAAAGAATAAGAGAGAGAGAGAGAAAGAGAAAGGATGAGAGAGAGAAGGAGAGAAAACTTTTTTCACGGGGGATATTGAGGGATGCCTGATCATTCAAAAATGTCTGGCATATGTGCAATCAAGGAAAAGAAAGGAAAATGATTGTTCTAATGTAAACTTGTATAGACTTTCTTTCCGATTTCAAATTCGCTTACCATGTTTACATTACCCCTACCCTTCATCTGACATACAGCGCCCTCTGCAAAACACACTGCCTTTCATATATGTAGGTATATTCTGATCTACCAACTATTCAATCTAAACAATCTTTTCATACAGTATTACAGTATCTGGTGTTAGGGACTTTTAGATTCGCACGAAGACAATGGGGATTGCTACGATCGACGTCCTTTTAATGCACTGCCTTGAAAGGACGTCATACGTATCAGTCCACGCAAATCTAAAAGTCCCTGTTATCATGATCTTATGTTCGCTGAACCATCCATACCCCGGCCTTTGTCTGCGCTCACCATGAAAACCTGTTCAAAGTCCTGTTTTACATAGTTGAACAAGTAGAATGCCCATAACATAGCTCTGCATCTACACATAGATCTGACAAACTTTGTGCGGTTTTCAATACATGTACTAGCTACCTACGACAATATAGATTGCAGTTTGTGATTGTATTGATGATTCGTCAGCCATCGTTTTCTTGCATCCTACGATGTTTAGACATTTTAAAACTTTCTAATAAACATTGTGACCATCTCTAGCATAATAGACTGATGAGATAGGTATGAGGGAAGTGGGGAAAGCTGATCAAATCTGAAAGTCAGTTATTGGTATTACAAAAAGGCCTGTACGTATGCACGAAGCATGGGAATAGTGACGTCGCTATGATCCACTGTGACTAGACTCCGACAAATGTAACAATGGCTTCCATCGATGCAACGGACGAGTCTAATGCAACAATAGGGACTTTTAGATTTGCACGTTTTCAGCTTTGACTGCAACGTGTGACGTCATTTTAAGGCACTGCGCATGTGTCACGTCGTCTCAGTCGGCGATCGAGAATGCGTCAACCTTGATTTTCCTAAATCTAGTACGATACTAGTATATGCCGCGTGCGCATAAAATATACAGTTCCTCAGGTAGACAAAGGAACATCCCTTCCCTGCTATTATGTAAAAATGTGTAGAACAAGTGTCACATGCATATTCACCTGTTCTACACATTTTTACATAAGAGCAGTGAAGGGATGTTCTACCACAGCAATAGGCCATTTTCGTAAAGTACCCAAATGTAATGCATATGTCTTTGTGAAGTGCCTCAATACAAACTATTTCATTCACCTGTTAAGAATAATAGTATTTCAATAGACAGAATCCTAACTGCATACATTAGTTGTTGCCACGTTGGACAAACATTATGGCTTGACCTACCTAGCAACACTTAATATATGCAGTTGCATTCTGACTATTGAAATACTACTAATCCTATAAGGTGAATGAAATAATTTGTATTGAGGCACTTCACAAAGACCTATGCATTAAATTTGGGTACAAAGAAAATGGCCTATTGTTGAGGGTAGAATGAGGAACTGTATATTTTGTCCTCTTTCTTTGTCTGTCATGTAATTCATAGTGTTACTTCCTGCATACATGTATATCGTCGAGTGCAATCTAAAAGATTTCTAATTGTAGTCTACATGGGCAGTTGAGTACGTTGACACGCATGATCAGTCGGCGTACGTCGTGTTCTCGTCCACTCATTCTAAAAGTCCCTAATGCCTTCCAACGATGACTTGTGACGGACATTGAATTATGGGAACTCACAGAGGAGATAGGGGACGGAATAGACCGACTTGCTCTCCATCTAGGCCACAGTTGGCCCAAGGTTAAGATCTACCAGCTTAATAATCGGGCACGGTATTTATATGGCACTATGGAAATGCTACATTCTTGGAGGAGGATGCTACCCAAGAGGCATCAGAGACAGGTATTGGTGAGCAAACTCGAGGATGCCGGTCTTGTAGAGCTCGCCGAGACAGTGCAGCAAGGTATTTAGTTATATACAGCTTTCCTTCTACCATGACTACTGAAGTCTGTAAAAGGGGCTTACAATTTTTTGTTAGCGTGTAAATTAATGGCAACTACGTGGGCCTGCTCTCTCTCTCTCTCTCTCCCAGGAAAAAGAAGGGGGTGATAGTCCAGGTCAATTGAGGAAGTGCCATGAGGTGGGAGGGGGTCGAGGGGGTGCCCAACCGTTTTGATCAGCCTAGTTTACCTATTGTTCAAAGTTAACGCCAAATAAAACACAAACCCTATTAAACGTTACGCATCCAGTAATCATATTTTGATGTATATTACCTTATCATCAATATTTTTATTTCAATTCTATATTTCTGCAGGTGATTTCATCCCAGACGCACGTGACATGCATGATTTGAGTCCTGCGGAGTTCACTATAAAGCCGATATTATTTTACGCCAGTCTGTTGACTGTAATTCTGCTCGCTATCATGTGGCGTTCGTTCTGTTGGAACCTCCTCCTCTCGCCGGCTGACGTCTGGGAACAGTGGCACTACACACCAGTACGAAAATACTCTACCCAGAGGACTGTAATTGCAGTTGCACTGGAAGAAGAAGAAGAAGAAGATTCATTCTTGTTTTACGGCAGCAAAAGAATTGTAGTATTATAGATCTTGAAGACCTAAGGTACATGGCTAAAGGGAAAGTGGAGACATAAAAAAGGTGATTTACTCAGGAGTACCCAAAGTGGATTTAGCTCCTTTTGGATATAGTGCATTTTGTCCCCATGTAGGAAATCATTATGTTAAGACAAAAAACTCAATTTTGAAAAAATAAGGATTTAGCTCCTTGGAATAAAGCTCTTCATATCGAGGACGTGTCCTACATGGCCAGGTATCCCCTCTTTTTTACCATGTTTTGCGAGCTTTCGAAGAAAGAAAGTTTCCTGAAGCAGATCGACAACGTGCCTGAAATTTTCAACAACATCATAGTATATATGTACGAGCAATACAGAGACAAACTAAAAGACAAGGAGAATGAGGACTTGACAGTGCTTCTAGGAATAACAGCATTCGAAGGTTTTTGGGGTCAACCGGGCAAAAGCCCATAAACAATACCATCTTCAGATTGGCAGTGAAATCGGTATCCTAACCAACAATCCAGAACACAACTTTTATGGAAACAGCCTGCCCAAACGAAAAGTCTACACGACCAAATTCTTCCATAAATGTATCCAAGAGTATTGTGCATCTTGCTATCTTTTTTTTCTACATGAGTTCTCCCCGGATGAATATAACGGAAAGCTTAGGGCGATAGCACAAACAGCCAACAGTGCCAAGGTCTGTTACTTTGTGTGATTACTTTGGGATTTAAGGACCATATCACAAAATATGTTTCACATAAGATCAGCAGAAATGCTGGCTTGATAAATAAGCTAAAATATAGTTTGTTACCTGAAAATTTGATAACTTTATATCATTCCATTTTTTTCTCTTATTTGAAATATTGTAATATTGTATGGGCTACCAATGCAACACAAACTGAATTAGACTCACTATTTAAAGTTCAAAAGAAATGTTTAAGAATAGCTACCAATTCTAATTATCTAGCACCATCCGCACCTTTGTTTAAGAAGCTATCGTTATTAAATATTTATGATATAAATAAGCAAGAAATCGCAACGTTCATGTACAAATATAAAAACAAGTTGTTACCTGCCCCCTTTTTCAGACCTCTTTCAATATAATAGTCAAATTCATAATTTATAATACACGATTTTCCAACAAATTTCATTTATGGTCTATTAAGTCCAGTTATGAAGCTAAATCAATGAGTTATCTAGGTCCTAAACAGTGGAATATGATTCCTCCAAGTAATAACGAAATCACAATTCATATCTTCCTTCTTTTTTTTTAAATCTTTATTCAGATAAAATCATGGATAACATCGTAGTACATACATATTCATAAAAAAGCACCGTTAATCACACAATCAGAACAGTTGTTGATTTTTTTTCTATTTTTATATCTGAACCCTCTTTCATTGTTATTTTGTTTTCTTTTCTTTTCTTTCCCCCTTTACAAATATTTTTGTTTCTTCTCTCTATTTTACTTTCTCTTGTCTTATAAATAGTTCAAGTGTTTGTACTTTGCTCATTTTACTTAATTTATTGTTGTGTGCTTATAATATTTTATATTTCTTTTTGTATTGTTTTTCATTCTTTAATGGGCGATCCAACTTCACAGGTTTTCGCAACCTTCATGGAAAGCCCCGCATATAACCTTTGTAAACATAGTTAAAAGTTACCGTTACTTTGTATATTTTGATTTTTATATTGCGAAATAAAACTGAATTGAATTGAATTGAATTGAAATGAATTGAATTGAATTTGTGGCTCGCCTGCTTACTTTAAAAAACGCTGCAGCAAACATATATAAAGAATGTAAATAATTTCTATAGCAGGAAATATGTCCATACCCGGCGGACCCGGTGGACATAGGAAAGGTGCCTCTTTTACTTCAGATAAGGGCCTCTTTTTTCATGTATAATTGGTGTCCGTTCCACATTCTTATAAGTGCTCCTTACCGCCTCTGATAAAAAAAAACCCGTCACCAATGGCAATTACCAAAATTCAAATCTGAGAGATGCCCTATTACTCTAACAAGTGCCCTTTTTGGGGTCCATAAGTGCCCATTTTATATTGAAACGTGCCCCCTTTTTCTCTCTAATAAGTGCGTAATTCCATTTGTTAAAAGTCTCAGTTCTTTTTAAATAAGAGCCCCTTTATCTTCTCGAAAGTGTCTATTCTCACATTTCTGACAAATCCCTCAATTAAAATCTTATAGCTGCCCCTGTGCTTTGACAAGTGCCCATTTTCTTTTGTATTAAGTGACCCTTTCATTTCTCACAATTGCCCCTATTCATCTCAGGTGATTACCTTTTTACAGGTTTAAGAAGTGCCCATTAACATATCTGGTAAGTGCCTCTTTTCCTTTGTATGCCCCTTTTCATCTACAGTGAGTGACCTTATTCAAATTTGAGAAGTGCCCTCTTTAACTTTGAAAAAAGGGCCCCATTTTTATCTCTGATAATTGCCCCTTTTATTTTTACAAGTGCCCCCTTAACGTATTTAATAAGTGCCATTTTCATTTTGATAATTGCCCCTTTTCCATTGTAATAAGTGCCCCTTTCTGTTCTCATGAGTGTCCTTTCCCCTTTCGATAAATGCCCTCTTTTTCTGTCACCATAACATGTACTTCTAATTTAAAGTGACCAAGAGTAACTTTTTTTTTAAATTTCACCTGAAGCTCGCTCTCATTTAAAGTTGATATACTTATTTTCATTCTTTATTCATGATAAGATTGTGCTTAAAAACCCATTAGGATGGTTGTTTTCCTCTTTTAATATTTGAATAATCCCTGATAATGTAACACAGTGTAAGGGATTATACCAATGTCTAAAATTCAAATTTTCACTTTGAGTTTTCCTTTAGAAGGCGTACTTGTTTTTTCTCTCCAGAAAGTGGCTTTTCTTGTTGCCAATGGTCCAATTATATCTTTGGAAGAGTATACTTTTATTTTCAATTTCATCACTTCATACTCAATTTCAACCGGGACAACGATCATTGAATATTGCAAAATCGCATATGCTTCGAATATGTTCATTTGAACCAAATTCATGACCCCACACCAAAACTTTGTAATACCTTTAAGCCAATCCAGCGATAGCGTTCAGAGATACCGCATGTCGACACAATATACGTATGTGCCCTCTTTCCGTTGCATGATTTGAGAATATAGGGACTTTTAGAATGAGTGGACGAGAACACGACGTACGCCGACTGGTCATGCGTGTCAACGTACTCAACTGCCCATGTTGACTACGATTAGAAATCTTTTAGATTGCACTCGACGATATACATGTATGCAGGAAGTAACACTATGAATTACATGACAGACAAAGAAAGAGGACAAAATATACAGTTCCTCATTCTACCCTCAACAATAGGCATTTTCTTAATGTAACCAAATTTAATGCATAGGTCTTTGTGAAGTGCCTCAATACAAATTATTTCAATCACCTGATAGGAATAGTAGTATTTCAATAGTCAGAATGCAACTGCATATATTAAGTGTTGCTAGGTAGGTCAAGCCATAATGTTTGTCCAACGTGGCAACAACTAATGTATGCAGTTAGGATTCTGTCTATTGAAATACTATTATTCTTAACAGGTGAATGAAATAGTTTGTATTGAGGCACTTCACAAGGACCTATGCATTAAATTTGGTTACATTACGAAAATGGCCTATTGCTGTGGTAGAACATCCCTTCACTGCTCTTATGTAAAAATGTGTAGAACAGGTGAATATGCATGTGACACTTGTTCTACACATTTTTACATAATAGCAAGGAAGGGATGTTCCTTTGTCTAACTGAGGAACTGTATATTTTATGCGCACGCGGCATATACTAGTATCGTACTAGATTTAGAAAAATCAAGGTTGACGCATTCTCGATCGCCGACTGAGACGACGTGACGCATGCGCAGTGCCTTAAAATGACGTCACACGTTGCAGTCAAAGCTGAAAACGTGCAAATCTAAAAGTCCCTTATAACGACTGACTGCTCCTAGGTCTAAGGTAAAATACAGTTTAATAGTCTTGTTTGCATTTTTGACGAATTTCTGCCAAATGGAAAAGAATGCACTTTCATTGACTTATTAAACTGCCTATTTGGAGGTTAGAAAATGCAATCATACTATAATGTTACTGTAAATAAAATAGAATTCCTAATGAACACCGACTACTTTTGTAATTTAATGAGATTCGTATCGTATTGTGGAGATCCGGGATGTTTTACCACACCACTGTCTCGTAAGATGGCAAAGGATGGGATAGGACGTGTCTAGGCGTGTGTGTACCGTTGGGAGGGATTAGAGAGAGAGAGAGAGAGAGAGAGAGATAATGAGAGCGGGGGAGAAAGTGGGGTCGTTTTTTCACTGGGGGGTATTGAGGGATGCCTCGTCATTCCAAAATTGAAAATTGTCTGCCATATTTTAGAAGCAGGGGATGAAAAAAAGGTCCTCACATTAATTTGTTGAACTGCCTTCCCGATGTCAAATTCACTTTATGCATGCTTGCAGCACCCTACCCTGCCTACAGCAACATCATACATTGCCCTCTGCAACACACACTGGCTTTCATACATGTAGATGTATGTATAATACTGATCTACCAACTATTCAATGAAAACAATCTTTTCATACAACATCTGGTGTTATCATGACCATGTGTTCACTGACTCACACCCCGGCCTTTGTCTGCGCTCACAATGCAAGTCTACTCAAAATCCTTTGTTGCATAGTTGAACATAATACTATCTACCTACGACAAATAATATAGACTGCAATTTGTGTTTGCATTATTGATTCCTTACCGTTTATTTTATTGCATTCTCCGAAGTTCGGATATTTATAATATTCCAGTATGATAAACTGATGAGATAGATGTTAATCGATAGATGGGAAAAGGTAAAAGCTGATCAGACCCGGAATTCAGGTATTTGCATTAACAGTGACATTACAACGAGGTTTGTACGTATGCACGAGGCGTGGCAAGATCAGAGCTCGAGCACACCCAAGACATCGCTTTGATCCACTGTGACTAGACTCCGACTAATGCAACAATGGCTTCCAATGGTGTGACGGACATTGAATTAAGAGAAATCGCCGAGGAGATAGGGTACGGAATAGACCGACTTGGTGTCCATCTAGGCCACAGTTGGCCCAAGGTTCGGTTCTACCAGTTACGTAATCGTCTGACATGGTCTTCATCTGGCACTATGGAAATGCTACATTCTTGGAGGAGTATGCTACCCAAGAGGGATCAGCGACAGGTGTTGGTGAGCAGCCTCAAACATTCTGGTCTGGTAGAACTCGCCGAGAAAGTGCAGCAAGGTATTTATTTTTTATACAACTTTCATGACTACTAAAGTCTCTATAAAAGGGGCGTACATATCTTGTGTTTAAAGGGATCGTTTAACAATGTTAAATCTGAGATGCACGGCCCTACGTGTTATCAGTGTCTGTGATATGGTGTAATATTGAAGCCCTAACAAAATTGCGCTTCAAAATGATCAAGAAGTGCCTCAAAAAAGTAAACATCTTTGAGTGACCGGTTTTACCATACTCGTTTTCCCCAATAGACTGTAGTGTTATGAAAACCGTCAGGCGAACGGTTTTCAAAATTTGTAATTCCAATCATAAATATCTTGATAATCAGACAGGCGATAGGCTTGTAAAAGTCATGGGGTTCCTGACTGACCTAAAGGTTTATAATTATCATTGCATCATGAGCTAAATCCAGAATTTTGTTTCAGAATCTGAGACAAAGTTACCGGATCCCTTTAACGTGTAAATTAAAGGCAAGTACATGTGCCGGCTCTCCCTTTCGGGAGTGATAGTGCAGGTCAGTTGGGAAAGTGCTATTAAGTGGAAGTGTGAGGGGGGCAATCTATTTGATCAACCCAGTTAACCTCTTGCTCAAAGTTACTAATAATGCGAAACACAAACCCTAACCTTACGCATCCAGCAGTCATAATGTGCTGTATAGTACCTTATCATTTTGTTTAATTCTTGCAGGTGAATTCATTCCAGACGTAGGTGACAACCATGATTTGAGTCCTGCAAAGTTCACTATAAAGTGGATGGTATTTTACGCCAGTCTGTTGACTGTTCTGCTCGCTATCGTATGGCGTGTGTTCTGTTGGAACCTCCTCCTCTTGCCAGCTGACATCAAGGAACTTCGGGGACATCTCATTCATTATTATGATTCAAGCTTTTGCGACATCAAGACGGTTCCTTGGAACTCTTCCAGTGTTCTAGATCTTGAAGACCTATACATCAATTTAAATCTCCTACACCGTGACGTCGACCAAGGCAGCAAATTAGTGCGAAAATCTATTTCACAAACAGAACTTTTCCAGCTAAAAGAAAGGAAAGGTAGGGTTGCAAAAAGGATTCTATTGAGGGGAGTGGCAGGGACTGGAAAAACAACGCTGACGTGTAAAATAGCTCATGATTGGGGTAGGTGCCTTTGGAGTTTCTCCATCAGATGCACTCCTCTAGTAATCATTCTTCAGTTACGGTTGGTAGATCCTAAGAACACTCTTGGTCAAGAAGTCCTGAACCAAGGTTTAGTTCCAAGAGATAGACAGGAGGCCATAACGGCTGACTTGATCGATAACTTCATTAGCCAGAATCCAGAAAGTGCTGTCATTATCTTCGATGGCTACGACGAGTATGTTGATGGAAGTTTGAAGGACGAAACTCAAGAAGGAGTTCTTGATATTCTAAGATATAAATCATACCGGGACACAACTGTGATGGTCACATGTAGACCCTGGCGAATCGCGGACTTTGATGATGTCCCAGACTACACTCATGTCGAATTGACAGGGTTTACCACTGAAAACGTGGTAGCCTATGTTAAGAAGTTCTTTCGGCACAACGAGACAAAATCCGATGAGCTCCTCAAATGGCTTTCAGGTGGCAAGTACCTTGATTCAGCCGACAGTTTACTACAGGAAGCAGAAGTCATGCCATGTGATAATTATTACTTTGATTGTAATATCGAGGACATGTCCTACATGGCAAGGTATCCTCTCTTTTTGACCATGTTTTGTGAGCTTTCGAAGAACGAAAGTTTTCTGAGGCAGAAGAACACCGTGCCTGGCGTCTTCAACAACATCATAGAATATATGTACGAGCAATACATAGACAAACTAAAAGACAAGGAGAATGAGGACCTTATCGGTTTTGACTATTTGAAAGTGTTTCTAGGAAAAACAGCATTCGATGGTATTTGGGGTGGACCGGGAAACAGCCGATATGAAAAAACTGTATTTAGTGCGGAAGAGTTTGAAAACGCCGCCATCTTCAGATTGAGCAGTAAAATAGGTTTCCTAACTAACGATCCAGAACACGACTTTTATCAAGGCAAGCTGCCCCGAAGAAAAGTCTACACGACGGAATTCTTCCATAAATTTATCCAAGAGTATTTTGCATCTTGCTATCTTATTCATAGTCTGGAGAACTCCTCGTGCGAAAAAGCTTGCAAAATGTTGAAAGAGTTAAAAAAGAGATCCAACTTTGGCAAAGCTGGTATAGCCATCTTCTTTTGTGCCCCATCCCCTCACATATCAACTACCAAGAAAATGCAATACGCTGAAGCCAGATTAAAGAACTACGATTTTCTCTATATTTGGCACTATGACAATACCGAAAATCCCGATTCGGGTGAATTTTCAGAAAGATTTACTTACGTGAGCAGTGGAGGCCCAGCGATTATACACGATATTATGTCGATAGTACCACGATTGGATCAACAAGCAAAAGGTAACAATAATAAGTTTGGGCCAATATATCATGACGGAGTACCTAGTTGGTTTATGTTCTAATGGATATGCATTAGTGACATCGCCGAGCTGTGTGTGTACTTTGTGTGTAATTCAAATCGGCAGCGATTAGGTATACCCTGCCTGAAACATTACCCGCAATGCCCCGAGGGAAAACACTGAAAAATTGATTGGAACTTTGAGCCTTTTTACTTTTGTATTAGTAATACCGATCTCATCACATGCACATTTTTTTCTTGTCTAGATTCAATGAGATTCTGACTTGCAATTCATGCCATTATCTATTGCTGTTTGTATAAATCATCTGTAAACTCTCTAGCGCGAATTTATGAATCCTTATTCTATAATGATATACATAGTATATAATTTTGTTAAGTTGTGGCTCGTTCCGATCTGGCTTCAAATTTAGAGATCTCCGGAATTGTTGCTGTCACCTGATCTAAATAAGTTGTGTAGAATGTAAGAAAACTATTGATGAAAATAATTATGTCTTCTTCGTAGTTCGTATTCGTTGAAATATAATCCAAATATAGATGAAATGTATTTCACAATCGAAATAGACATAATGTAAATACTATATACTACTACAATATTACTATAACATTAACAAGAAGGCAGTATACTTGCCTTTATTTCGAATTAATACTGATAATTGTATGCTATTTTTTTAATTCTGTTGTTTCTCTCTTTGCCGTTATAAAAACATTTCAATATTAATGTGTTAAAACATACGACGTTCCTATTTTGCAGGTAAAGTGTTAAAAGTTCGTATCTATATTGTTTTTAATTTATGAAAATGTACCTTGTGGCAGATTAGTCTTGTGCTATTAAAACAAGTTATACAGTAAAGTCCACTACTGCTACTACTACTGTACTACTATTACAACTACTTCTACCACTACTAGAATGATAATGACGATAGTAGTAGTGGTGGTAGTAGTAAAAGTAGTAGTAGTAGTAGAAGTAGTAGTAGTAGTAGTAGTAATATTAATAATAATAATGATGATAATAATACTATTACAAATATTGTATGTATTTGTACAGAAATTAATTATTATGGCCATGGCCAAAAATAACTAAAACTGGCACAGCCAACCTTTTACCTTCCGAATCCCTCTTTTCCACTGTGAAATTATTTGTGTTTCTTGTTGTATTTGTAACTATTAGTTAGTATCTTTGTGATGTATAATCTATGATACCTTATCAAATAATGATATACCTTAGGGGGAACTCTGTTTTAGAGACCAAAATCGGATTTTTAGGAATAGTTATCTTTTTCAATCTATATAAATTCTAAAATAGAACATTTTATTATGTAGGCCTACATTGTCGATGACATACTTCGTACTTGTATTGATTTGCTGTATTTAAACATGTTTATTTGCTTTGCACACTGATTTTTTACGAAAATGAAACATTTTGAAATGATATGTCAACAAAGTATTTTTTGAAAGATATAATTATTTAATTGATTAATATTATAAAATGATTATATATGTATTTTGACTTTTGTTAATGTACCTACACTGTTAAAAATTTCACTGTAGAAATTACAGTAAATTACTGGCAACTTTGTTGCACAGTAAATTACTGTAACTTTGACATTACAGTAACTTCCTGTAAGTTTTTCAACAGTAACTTGCTGTAAGACATTAAAATACTGTAAGCTTACTGTAAAGAAATTTTCATGTATAAGGTTACAGTATTTATTGTAAGTTCTTCTTACAGTTAATTAATGTAATTTTATTCACAGTAATTTAAATGTATTTACAGTTATGTACTGTAAGTTTTTCTCTACAGTAAATTAATGTTATTTCTCTCATTTACATTAAGTTAATGTAATAAGTACAGCTTTTCTACTGTGACTTTAGCAGTATCATCCTGTTAATTTTGTATCTATTTCTCTCATTTACATTAAGTTAATGTTATAAGTACAGCTTTTCTACTGTGACTTTAGCAGTATCATCCTGTTAATTTTGTATCTATTTCTCTCATTTACATTAAGTTAATGTAATAAGTACAGTATTCTACTGTGACATTAGCAGTATCATCCTGTTATTTTGTTATCTATTTCTCTCATTTACATTAAGTTAATGTATTAAGTACAGTATTCTACTGTGACATTAGCAGTATCATCCTGTTATTTTTTTTAATCTATTTCTCTCATTTACATTAAGTTAATGTAATAAGTACAGTATTCTAACTTGACATTAGCAGCATCATCCTGTTAATTTGAGGAAAAAACAAGCTTTCTGAACACAAAAATCATTATTAAAGTCTTTATTGGGTAATCAACGCTCCATAAAACAAGTTTCTCAAATAGTGTAACATTATGAAAATGCTTGCAAAGAAACTATCAAGTAAAACATTAAAACAAGTAAAACCACTAAAAACTGCAAAAGTTCAAGTACTCAAGAATCTACAGACCCATAGTCATCCTTCCAGTATCTCAAAAATTCTTGAAAAAATTGTTTAGATTATACCAATTCTGAAATACACATAACTTGCTTAATCCCAACCAATATGGCTTTAAAAAAAATCATTCACCCGACCTAGCATTAATTTAATTATACGACAGAATAACACATGCAATTGTGCAGACATAGCGGCTTTAAGGCATTGATATGCTAAATCACAACGTATGGCTTAGGGGCACTGCACTTTCTTGGGTCAAAAATTATTTGTCGAACAGACAACAATATGTTCACTTTAAAATTCTGAATTGTAAAAAACTATTGTAAAGAATTATCTTCAATTGTAAACAAGACATATTTTATACACTTTTATCTTCCTTTAAAGCCACTATTAAACGACAACTACTATCAGAATACAATCAATGAAAAGTCTCCATATACCTGGCAGAATCAAGGAAAACTCTCTATACCTGGTAGAATCTCTCCAAAAGACATTACTCACTTTATTTTTGTTTAATTTATCTTTTGAACTAATACCCCATTTAATTTGAGTTGCTCTGTTATATTAAACTTGTAATCTTTAATTTTTTAATACGTGTTTCATATTCTTCTGTATTTTTGTCTCATTTACATGCCAATTCTGCACAGAAACTTGTTTCAACTTCATGAGCTGTCATTCAATTGATTGATTGATTGATTTATTGACGGTAAAAGCCCTATTCAGCTACTCGGCTGGTTTACAAAGGGGCTGTGCAAAATAACAAAAACCGTAAAACATACTTGACAATAAGAAAATATACATGATATACAGAAATTAATGAAATAGAATTACCAATGTGCACAATGAACAAAGAAAATAGAAAATATGATCAATTTGTGTACATGTAAAATGAAAACATAAAATTATGAAATTCGTTTAGCTACAATATTGCTACGTATTAAATATGATAAAAAAACATATTACCATATAACGTAACATATATCGTAATAAAATATAAGTTACTTAAAAAAAATATATTATTATATAACTTGAAATATGTCGAAATAAAATATAGGTTACTTAAATATAGGCCTAATATTTGGCAAATTCATTTATTTCATGACTTATTAAATTTATTAAAATAAAGGTGTATTGCATGTACAGACTAAAATATATGAAAATTCACTAAGGTAAAATAATGCTAAATTGCAAGTAATGTAAAACATATTTTGGAAAACAGTAGGTAAACAATCAAGCAATGCTTATGATGACAAGGCTGCACACATGCCAGGCTCACAGAATACATGTGCTAATGCTTTGTCTAGGAAGTTCAATGATCGCTAGACACAATTTATTAAAAAAGTTTGGGCTCCCTGTAGTTGGTCTCTTTGCATCAATTCCTATTCCTTCAAGTTTCTTTTTTAATTTTGGTATCAAATTTTGTTGGCTTAATGCATGAATATCCTGAACTGTGTCAATTATTTCCTGAATTGTAGAGTTGGGCAGTAGTAATTTTGCCTCCAACTTCAGATAAAACAAGGATAAGCTGTGTTTGAATGAGTCAGCGGATACATCTACTTCATCATCTGTCACACTTTCCTCGTCACTTGAGTGCAGTCTTCCAGGAAACTCCTGATTATTTTCTTGGGCGGATTCAGTTAACACAGTACCAGTTTCACTTGAAGTTGAGTCTAACTGAATCTGGTCTAACTTATTGTGAACTCTTGATATATGTGACGCAAAAGACGACCTCACTGAAAAACGTTTTTTGCAATTGGCAAAAGGACAGCGTATTTCAACTCCGTGTTTGATATGAACTCTAAGATGAGAAAGTATGTCATGGATTTCCTCACATTTTACAGCACAGAGTGGACAATTCCAGGTAGAAACGCAGAAAAACTGGGCATCTTTTTTTCTTGAAAATGGTTGATGATCCCTATGCACATGGGTTTTGAAGGATGAATAATTTCTGAATGTTCGATTGCAGCCAGGAACACCACACGGGAAATCGAAATTCACCACATTTCTATGGACTGAAAAGTGTTCAGAAAACCGCTTCAATGATCCAGAAGAATGATTACATAGCTTACAAACGTACATGGGTATATGATGTCCATGTAGAGCATCCGTCTGATTAGTGTTTCAGCATGCACACTGTGTGACTTCAGCAGTAATCCATGGCATACTGCAAGAAAGAAGAGCGGAAAACAATACCTTTAATATGCATACGTACACATAACTTTTTATGTACAGCATTGACAGATTAAAAGTTATTTAAATGATAAATGAATAATAAAAAAAAAGATAAAGGACAAAAAATACAAGAGAAAATCGAAAGAAAAACATAAATTCATCAAATATAACCAGTTGTCACGAGCCTCCTGATGATGACTGTATGCGAAACCTTCAGCAAAAAAACATTTGATTTCACGGCTATGAATGTTACTACATAAGTGAAATTAACATTCATTTGCGGTAAATGAAACTACAATAGATTTCTGTAAAACAAATTTACAATCCTTAAAGACAAAAATTACTGTAATTTACTGTTAGTATTTGAAGAACCTACGGTAACAGCAATTTACTCTAAGAAATGCAGTGATTTACTGTAGGAAAGTTTACAGGCAGATACTTTGAGTAAAAATTGATGGTAACTTACTGTAGATATAACCTACAGTTACTGTAAATTAAAATTACAGTGAATTACAGTAGACAAGTACTCAAAATTAATATGAAATAAAATTACTGTAATTTACTGTAAACTAGCAGTAAGTTACTGTAAATTACAGTAATTTTACAGTAATTACTCAGTAATTTTACAGTAACTTACTGCCAGTTACGGAATGGCCTATTTGGTTGCTATGACAACGCTGCGACCTTCAAAAAAGTAAATTACAGTAATTTTACAGTAAATTACAGTAATTTTAAAGTAACTTACTGTAAATTACTAAGTAACAGTAAAATACTAAGTAATTTTACAGTAACTTACTGTAATTTTATTTCATATTTTAACTTTTAAGTAAAATTACACTATGCAGCAGGATTGCCAGTACTTTGCTGTAATTTCTTCAGTAACGTGCTGTAGACTACACTACATGAGCTTAGACTTGTGCGTATTCAACTGATCACGCAGTGTGCTCATGATGGACTGATGCTGTAGTCGATCGTAGTGTGTGCGGTGTCCTATAAGTTATAAGTCTTGATGGTCTTGACGTTAGACATTTCCAATTTAACGTGAGCATGCATATCCATGTGCAATGGCATCGCATTGACAGTGACACTGTACGCTGGTACTGCAGTACAGTGTCATGTGCTGCACTAACACTACCGACTCTGTCCCACACACCACAGCACAGCACGTACAGTACACATATACCGTAGACGGAACAATTACAAACACAATCCCTATACTTTCCACAGTCTGACAATTCTTCACTTCAGCGGGATACAAATCAAATCATGACTCTGATAATTGGCAATCTGTAACTTACCTCGGATCCCCTTGGAATTGACTTATTGGTCATCAATATCCCAGCTCGAGGATCAGGACCAGGAACAGAACAGATTCAGATTCGTTGCTCAGGATCAGGCCGGCCAGCTCAGCTATCAGCTCAAATCTTTGCAGAAAATTAAAAATGGCGGCGCGGCGTGGCGGGCTAGCGCGGGAGCCAATCACGTGCAACGCATACGCGCATATGCAGCCGATCCGCCTAATGCGCATGTGCGCTGTATCCCACAATGCTTTTTGCACGCTCCTTTACACTAGCTTACTGTAGATATTTGTTCCCATGCTCTACGACACTGATGTTTACAGCAATATACTGTACAGCAACGTACTTATACAGTTAATTATCGTAAAATCGTTATTACAACATATTACTGTTGTAAATCACAGTATTTTACTGCATGAGTTACAGCAAATTTTTACAGTGTAGTTTGTATATTACTTTTGATTATTTAAAAGGATAGTTGAGTTCGATTTTCAGACCGCGAATTCCTTCCAAGTGCATGCTCATTGCTATTATTCGTATCTATGACATTTCTAGTGCCCTTTGGGACCTAAAAGTGATATGAAGGTAATTTTAGACCCCGAAATATGTAAAATTTAGTCAATACGATCATACCAATTTAGCTCCACTTTCAAAAAAATACGGTGACTGTTAATTAATTAATTAATTAATTAATAACAACACATGGGCCAGCTGGTTGTGCGTAATATAACCAACACGACCAAGCCAACAAAAACATCCAACATCGGAATTGCCTGAAATACAACGTAAAAGGCGCTATTTCATTTATTTCAACGGCTTTTTCAAATTATCGAATATTTGTGGTGGAAGACAATTAATATTAGAAAACGTTATATTTATGGATATTTCAGCCGTCTTTGAACCGATTTTGATCCAACAAAGATGATTTCAAATTTGCAACTCAGTTTTTTTTATTATCTCACACAAAAATTATTTTGTGTAGCGCCCTCTGCAACAGAACTCAACTATCCCTTTAAACAAATGCAGAAATAAAATCAAACAAACAATAATATTAACGACAACAACCTCATTTCTTTCAATGTAATCACAACAGTGAGTTTTTTTTAAGTCAGAATAAGTCCGATAATAAAATTCGAATATTATCCTATTAACTGCGCAGTGAACACGAAATGCAATATTGCATTGAGAGAAGGAAAATTTTATGTATTCACTTATTGCACAGGTCAACGACCATACAAATAATAATGGTCGTTGTATTCTACATCAAAGCACAACGGCAATTTAATGAAGTATAACAAGTATGACAATAATTATCATTACCCTGAGTTCTACATCCACGCATTCAAACACTGAAACATATATAATGTACCTCGACATTCCTCACCTCGAGGCTCGTATTTGTTGCAATTATTGTAATCGCAAGATAGAATAAAATTATTAACAAAAAACATATATTTTCTGTGTGAAAAGGGTTAAAATTATAATAATAATAATTATAGGCTAATGATAAAATTAATAATAATAATAATAATAATAATATAATGGTCGTTTATTCAACATCAAAGCGACCAAGCATTGGAACATATACAGGAATCCTCCTTCGTGGCTTGTATTTGTTAGAATGTAATCTAACATTGATGGAAATTATTTCAAAAGTAAAATAAAATCCATGTAAATGATAAAGATAACAACATGAATAATAATAACTGCTATGATAATAATGATGAGAATAATAACGACAATTACACCCAGATGCATTGAAATATAATCACAGGATTCATTACAAATATTTCAAAACGAGCTGAATTGCAATAAAGTATAAATGTTTCCATTTTCGGCATGTAGATACATAACCTGACATGTGTCCTATAGATACAGTATTGGCAAGTGCGCGACTCCACAGGATTACAATCTCAGGCGTCAGTATCACCTAAACTTATTCTTATTTTCAATAGTAAGTTATTTTGTTGCTCCATAGTTTTCCAAACATTATATTTTTCCAACACACAGAGGATTATGTAATCATATAAACATGTAATATGCAATTTAGTAATAAACACTCTATTCAACAATTTTCAAATAATCATTATGGTATCCTTACATTGAGAATAGTATCTTCGTGAGTGCGGCGGAAAAATTACATATTGCTTTAAGTGATTTGCCAGTCACTCGTCCAATCAGCGTACAGCGAACGGTGTAGCCTTGTGGGCGGAGTTAATTTTCCTCGAATAAATTAGGGAAAAAAATTCCCGACAATCGAGATAAGCCCGAAGTTGTAAGTATTATATGGCTATTATTTATATAAATCAATTTTTAGTTGACTGTACAAAGACGGCAAAAGGAATATATTTAGCAGTTTCTGTAATTATAAGATGGAAAGTATGAGGTGTGCATGTAGCACCACGTATACACAGACGTGAGATAACGTACGAGTGTGAATGCACAGTTTATGTATAATCTGTTTGTGTTACCGACGAGGTACTTGAGTGTATAATGAGTGATAATTGACATAAAACAAGAGTATGAAGTGTTTTCATTTGTTATAAAGAATTTCGAAGGTGAAGTTATATCGACAACTAAGGCAGTGATACAGTTTTGTGTTTGCACAGGTGAGCTTCACTCACAAACTTTATTTAAGAAGGTTTCGTTATACAGTGATGGATAGCAGATACAATATGCATGCAAATTAAGGTAATTGTGGCAAGCTAATTTAAGTTTTTTTTAAGTTTTGTTTATTCTTGCAAATTCATGAATGTAAATGTGTACACATGCTTATGCAACGTATCCTAAATTGGCTGTCATCGTCTTCTCTACTTGCCCACTGTTTGGTCACTTTAGTAGATTTAACGTCATAAATAATTTTAATGTACATAGTTGTAAACCAATTGATATTTGTTTTAATAAAGCTCGTATTATTTTTCTTAACATTCAATTTACAGAAGACTGGATAGTGTGGAAATGCGTGAATGATTGAAAACGACACCTGAACGGCTTTGATTTAGAATTACCAAGAGATTCCAACCTTTTTTTGTTCGATTATTATTAAAACAAAAAATATTTACAGAGCTGAAAATCGACCAGATCTAAACTGTTTAACAAAAAGAATGGTTTATTACAACACAAGAAGTCTATCACTGTATTTGTAAATATAAGAATATACACAGAAACATAACTTGAGCCATATCTTTTCAGGAACACCAAACATATAGATTCTTCAGCGATCCATGTGTATCACGTCATTTGTGAACTTATTTTGATGTGAAACATTTCCGGACATGCAGATTATAAACAAATCATACCAATTAGAACACTAGTAAAAACATTATATTTACATATTAAAGATAAAGGTGAGTTCTGGTAAACAAAATATTTAAAAATTCTCACAGAATCAAACGAAAATTACACTGGATGTTCAAGATTGCAAAAATATGTCATTTGCTAAACAATTTTGTTAGAAAATGTATACTGGCTAAGTAATGAGCATAGAAAGATTAGGAAATCAAGGTTAGTTGCCCCGACGCCCTTTGTGTAGTCCCATATACATCTTTCTGTGTACAGTGCTTGTTACTTTCCCAAGACTGGGCCAAATTTATTATGATTTTGATGACACCAATACTTGCATGCTACATGATCAACTTTTTCTGATCCATTCCACACATTTTCTTTCACAATGCAATCGGATGACCAGAACTCACCTTTATCTTTAATAGATCACCAGTTCAGTATTCTTCACTGCGATGGACTAAATATTGCAGTCTGACGTTATCGAGGCATACAAATGATACATGTCAACGATTCGGATGAACAAATTAAAACAGAATACACAACTGTCATGATAGTATGGCGGACCAATTTCATTTTTACGAAAATGTTCATTGAGTTGGATCAAGCTTTTGGTCCACCAGTATGACCCTGAAATTGGACACTTTTTTTTTTTTTTTTTTTTTGGGGGGGGGGGGGTCGAAATTTGACATTTTGCTCAGTTGGGGGGGGGGGGGGGGTAAGGTCACCTTTTTTAGGTCGATCGTGGGAATAATTTTAATTTATAACAAAATTTAAAAAAAAAAATCAAAAGGGGGGGGGGGTTTAGGTTTTTTTAGGGGGGGGTTACATACATAAAATTACCAATTATTGAAAAGCTTATAGTATATATTACAGTCTCGCTCGACCTAGCGCTCTCAGCTCAGGTCACTCATGCGTATGTATACAGGGTACCAGGCCGGCCTATTATTGAGGAGATTAGCAAGTCTCGATATAGTCCATCCCATCAGGGAGGTGTTGCCTCAATTCAAGGTTGTCGGCTGTTATTTACTTATCGTGCTATAAAGTGTCGGAGTTTTACTATTTAGTACAGCTTCTTGATTTTCATGATAGTTGGTTGCACAAATTAGATTTCAATTATTTGCTTATAACTGCTCTTTATCTATGTAAGATAGTATCTCAAAATGTCTCGTCATCGGAGAAAGCCTCTTTTTAGAAAATAGCAAAAGAGATGAAGATGGAAAATGGCATTGAGACAACGAGAGAGAGAAAATCCGTCCCTATTTTCACGAAGTGACGGATGAACACGAAATTCAAGGACGCGCTGTAAAAAATGTTTCGCGAAGTGACGGCTCGTAGCCGCGCGCGTTAAACATACGGGATTTTTCTCTCGTGGATGGAATTCCTGAAATGGACACTAAATACGGCAAAACTTTATGTTTAATTGATGTACAAATAAAGTAACTCGAACTTCGAGAAAAAGTACATTCTCTGCTTTCTGTAGCTGCTTTTTTATTCCTCTGTTTGAACTTTTAACACAACCGTCATTTTGTGAAAACACAAATTACATAGAACGCTTTAATTTTGTTTTCACGAAGTGACGGCTCGTAGACGGGCGCGTATAAAACATATAGGATTTTTATTGTGTGAAACAATTTCGTGATGCTCAACAATGGCAGTAGTGTAGTATAATACATGTAAAAGTAGGCCCAGTAGTAGAGGTATCATTCTGATCCTTATGATCCTGATTATCTTTTGCAATACGTCTAGACGATAAAATTATGACAATTGACAATTGTCATGAATCATTGTCTTTACGCTAACCATTAAATGCATCTGGCTCGAATTTTGCTTAGGTATTTGGTACTGTAAATGGTAAACATGAACTTGTGTCCTATTCCTTCTAGTCTTATTCGTTTGCATTATGTTTTATTCATTCAAGTTCTAATGTTTTTTGACTGTTTTCAAGACAATATCTTTTTGCCGATCATAGTTCTATGTACCTTGATATCTCATGGTAATTTTGAGAGAAAAGCAATCGAAGCATTCGCCTTTGCTGCTCTTCAATAATACTTGACAAGCAGTATTAATTAATTTTCCAAGGACTCATGATAATTTCGTTTAGCAGTTGATTACCCTCGGTTGATTGTTTTGTTCGGATTATTTGGCGGGGAGAGATAGAAGCGAACGGTCTCACGCTTAACGACGTTGTATTATTATTCTTATTTGTTCATCGTCTCTATGATGCTCTTTGAATCAAAAACAGCTTTTATTGTTAGGCTTCCTGAAAGAAATTTCCATTGTTGTTCAGAATTGTTTGGTTGCACTCTGTAGATTATCATGACGTGTTAGATATTATGTCAATAACAATATCAAACACATGATGAAAATCTACTGGGTGCTTGCCAATAAGTTCTTTACAACAATAAACAAAAATGAGGTGCTATTCGGTGTGGCGTACACATGGCAATCACAGGGTAGATACAATTGTGATCATCAGTACTGGGGGTCTAATAAAATAAAGAGAACTGAATTTGAACCCAGACATAGGCTACCCCCTCTCGTTCTCTCTCTTTCTCTCTCCCTCTCTCCCTATTTATCACCTTACTTTTTCCTCTCTTACCTCTCTGTGCATTTGTATGCCTCGATAATAAAGAAAATAAACAATAAGATTCTTCCTCTTCCCCCTCCTTCTTCCCAGTACATGTAGTAAAAGTACAGTATTAGCAGCAGGATCACAATAATAATGACAACATTTATAACTATTATTATGGTTGGTGGTGTTACTAAGCTATTTTTGTAATTATTATAATAATATTGTTATTGTAATTATTATCCTTATCATGATTCTTATCGTTAGTATTATTATCATTATTATTATCATTATGATTGATATGAACATGATGATTATGATGACGATTGATATAGGTAGTATTATTATAAGTGTTATCATATCTTATTTTCATCTGTATTGTCAGCATAATCTACAATGACAGTAGTGTATAGTACGTGTAGAAGTAGGCCGAGTAGTCATTCTGATCCTTATTATCCTGATTACCTTTTGCAATACGTCTAGACGATAAAATCATGACAATTGACAATTGTCATAAATCATTGTCTTTAAGCTTACCATTAAATGCATCTGGCTCGAATTTTGCTTAAGTACTTGGTACTGGATGAATGATTTAAATGGTAAAAATGAACTTGTGTCCTATTCATTCTAGTCTTATTCATTTGCATTATGTTTTATTCATTCAAGTTCTAATGTTTCTGACTGTTTCCAAGACAATATCTTTTTTATACAGTAGGTTTGCGGTTGCACCATGTGTGTGAGAGAGAGAGAGGTTTGAGGAGTCCTGAACAGGACTCTGACTCGGTAATCTTTCTTGGAGGAGTGTAGTCCTGAAAAGGACTGTTTTTTTTATCTTTCTTGGCATATAGTTCTCAGGAGAACTATAGCGCTATGGAGAGGATGAGTGGCTCGACGTTTCGAACAGGTTGACTATCCGTCGTCAGAAGTGGAGAATTATGGAAAGCCGTTGGAGACTTTATTCACGTGCCCCAGACGTATGGAACGCGGCACACGTCTGCTAAATTGACCAATCACCGCCTGTTATTTAGCAGACGTGTGCAAGGTGCGATAGCACACGCCTGCTAGTTTATTAGCACACGTGTGCCCTTTTCCAGACGGATGCTGTTTACTGCGCATGCGTCTGGAATTGATCGACCAATCAGATACCTTGTTTAATATGGAGTTTAATGTGTGTGTACGGTGAGTGCATGCAGCGCAGACAAGCAAAAATGTGCCGGGCACGTGGTGATCGACGCACGTGGTACTCTTACCGTTCTTAAAAGTATCGACTTTGATATCTATGTCAGAAAAGAAGTATACATTGTACGAGTACTTCCATTGAGGTTGGAACTTTCTGATGCAAAGAATAGTATGTCAAATTATAAACGAGGTACCGAACTGCTATATGAACGTTTATCCTCCACCTAGTATTGGAGTTTGTAAATACTATAAAGCTAGTCTAGGGTTGATAAAGAAAAGGTAAGTCTTATATCATGAATGGTAGTTTCCAGATTTAAAATATATCATTCAGAACCTACTCTAATTGCAAATTAGGTGATATACTATGCAACAGTGCCATTGTGATAATGTGCATGATCCAGTGTGTATACATAGTGTTGGAACAACAGAGTAAATCTCTCCCCCTCTTCCATCTCTCCCTTATCTCTCTTGGGTCACTCTGTACAGAGGTCAACCTCACTCGTGGTAGGGGAACACACACACACACACTCTCTCTTTCTCTCCCTTTCTTCCCCAATATTCTCGTTCATGTTGTGTTGTTGAGCAACACTCTCCATTGGGCTAGGACAGGGGGATTAGTGATAGGAGGCATGTTTGCTTAAGAGCTCAGATAAGAAGTTGGAAACACTGCATTTGCTTGGCACAAGGGATTGTCTGACCATTATGTGGTAGTTTTCAATCGAATAAACCTGCTCATAATTATCCCATAGGCCTAATTGTATTTAAAGGTTGATGTTTGCATGTTGATTGGCTTATTGCATAAGTGGAAGTTATCACATCTCTTAGAGACAATCAATATTCTTTAGTCTATATTTCTTGTCTTGTATATAGTTTATGATTATTCCTTTATATTTCTATGTTATATGTCAGATGAGTAGTCGAAGCATAATAATAGTGCAATAATTATAGGTGAATCACATACAGATTGCAGTATTGATTGATAAGCTCGTTTTCCTAAAACGATATTTACACCTGAGGTTATGTATAATTATGTTGTGTGCTGGAGGAATACAACATATTTCTATGTTAGTATTATTATTTCTAAATCTGAGAGGATAATAGATTAGCGCGTTTATATAGATGAGATTACCTAGGTACAATGAAGTTTTAATTTAGAGTTAGGGTATAACGAATCACCATCAGGGGCGTCTCCACTGAAGGGGGGGGGGGTGGTACGGGGGTGCGACACCCCCCCCCCCCCACCTGTCAGGATATTGTCGGGAAAATTGCGCTGCCGTCGGGAAAAAAGAGAAAAGGGGGAGGGGAAAAAGAGAGGGAAAGGGAAAGAAAAGAAAAAAAGAAAGGAAAAGAAAAGAAAGAAAGGAAAAGAAAGGAAAGAAAGGAAAAGAAAGGAAAGAAAAGAGAAGAAAGAAAGAGAAAAAAGAAAAAGAGGGAGGAGAGGAAAGAAAAGAAAAGAAAAAAAAGAAAAAAAGAAGAAAAAAGAGTAAAAGGGAAAGAAAAGAAACGGGGGATGAAAGAGAGGGGAAAGAGGGGAGGTAAGAGCCTGAGAGAGGAGGAGTGGGAGTAAAAGAGAGAAGGGGGTTGTTGGGTGGAGTCGTCTCGTCGAGGGAGCAAGAAAGACACGGGTAAATAATGTTGCTGTGTCGGGTCAGCTAGCTGTGTCGATATTCTTGCTCGATCCTCGTGTACTATATTATATCAATGCAGAAGTTTGAAGTCGGTGAGATGTATATTGTCGGTCGGCCGACAAGTTTTTTTCCCTACGAACTGTGACTTTTTATCCGCTGTGACGACTGCGAGAGTGACGACAACTACTATACTTGTATTTTCTCGAAGTTTCACTTTCCTATAATCAGCTAAAGAAATTAGAGGTTTTAAATTTTCGGGGAAACTGAATTCAAACGAGGTTTAAGAGTCAACAACGGTACGACGAATCGTTTTCCTTTCTCTATATTGTGATGAAACGCCAAAAATTCCGCCCTTCGCGCGGAAGGGGAAAACTTCATTAAGACGAGTCGAGAACGGTACAACGAATCGTCTTCTTTCTCTAATAATTTAATGAATCGTCAAAGCTTCCGCGCTTCGCGCTAAAGGGGGAAACTGAATTCAGACAATTAGGGCTTATTAAGAGTCGAAAACGGTACAACGAATCGTCTTCTTTCTCTAATAATTTAATGAAACGTCAAAACTTCCGCGCTTCGCACGGGGGGGGGGGGGGGGAACTGAATTTAGACAAGGATTAAGAGTCGAGAACAGTACACCGAATCGTCTGCTTTTTCTCATAATTTAATGAAACGTCGAAGCTTCCGCGCTTTGCGCGGGAGGAAACTGAATTCAGACAAGGATTAAGAGTCGAGCACGGTTCAACGAATCGTCTACTTTCTCTAATAATTATTTTAATGAAACGCCAAAACTTCCGCGCTTTGCGCGGGAGGGGGAGAAACTGAATTCAGACAAGGATTAACAGTCGAGAACGGTACAGCAAATCGTCTTCTTTTCATAATAATTTAATGAAACGCCAAAGCTTTCCCGCTTCGCGCGAGAGGGGGGGGGGGGGGAACTTCATTCAGACAAGGATTAACAGTCGAGAACGGTACAATAAATCGTCTTATTTTCCTAATAATTCAAGGAAACGTCTAAGCTTCCGCGCTTCACACGAGAGGGGGAAACTGAATTTAGATGAATATAGGGCTTAATAAGAGTCGAAAACGGTACGAAAATCGTCTTCTTTTCTCTATATTGTGATGAAACGCCAAAAATTCCGCGCTTTGCTCGGAAGGGGAAAACTTCATTTAGACGAGTCGAGAACGGTACAACGAATCGTCTTCTTTCTCTAATAATTTAATGAAACGTCAAAGCTTCCGCGCTTCACACGAGAGGGGGAAACTGAATTCAGATGAATAGGGCTTAATAAGAGTCGAAAACGGTACGAAAATCGTCTTCTTTTCTCTATATTGTGATGAAACGCCAAAAATTCCGCGCTTTGCTCGGAAGGGGAAAACTTCATTTAGACGAGTCGAGAACGGTTCAACGGAAACGTCTTCTTTCTCTAATATTTTAATGAATCGTGAGAGCTTCCGCGCTTCGCGCGGGAGGCCTTTCACCCACACCCCCGCGCCCTTTTTAAGTGATTCGCTTGCTCACTACCACCCCTCCCTAAAATAAGATCCTAGCTCCGTGTCTGCATTAAAATATATAGCTATGAATACTGACTAAGTTGACGAAATAATTCGTATATTTGTGTCGTCGTGGAAAATGACCATTTGCGCATACGCAAGTTCTATCGATAGTCCATAGGAAAAACAATTTAGCCTTCGGCCCCGGGTTTATAGGGTTAAATTTGTAGATATTGGAAATTTAATTTTGTCGGTAATTGGTGGCTAGTTTTGTCGTTAATCGTTGGCCTCTACACCCCCCCCCCCCCCCACTGAAAAAGGTATAGCGACGCCCCTGATCACCATATTGGGTATGAATATGATGTGTATAAGAACAAAACATATATAACATTATCTGTATGTAAGTGTTTATTCGATTTGATAATGAAACTGTTCTTATAATAATGTAGACCATGCATTATGGTTCAAGGCATGCCCACATAGAGAATTTTGTTTTGTTAGGGGTCGGGGCCAAATGCAATGAATTGATAATTGATTGCATTTTCTTTGTGTGTTTTTTTATTTCTGGGGGCGGCGACGTACCCTAGCCCCCGCTGTTTACTCGTACCAAGGGAATACTGCGGGGAGGGTGGACCGAATGGCACAGCGTGGTCGTAATGATTTTTTTTTTTTTTTTTTTGGGGGGGGGAGGGGCAGGAT